>JAVJIF010027634.1:0-74012 GCA_038442645.1 Agave tequilana | reverse complement strand
AACATATTAGTTATTTGTACTAATATTGTTTGTTGTTTAAGTTTGTTTCAGGATTCTATCTCAACTAGAGGAGTTCTTCCTAAAGGAAGGTGCTTTGGACTCAAGTCAACTCAATTTGGGCTCAAGATGCAAGTTTGAAGATCATATGGAGAAAGCCCCTCTTGAAGAACTTGAAGTCTTTAGAATCATTGTAAGAATAGAATGTTAAAGTTTGAGTATTGGATATTTGGCTCTAGGATACACATACACAATTTGTTTTGCTAAAATGTGAAGTTTTGTTTTTAAGTATTCATGTTTTAATTTTTGTCTCATGCCTAGTAGATATTTACATGATCTTAAGTTTTACAAAATAAATAACATGTTTAGATCATGTGCATATGCCCCCTACTAGCATGATACTTAAGATTGTTCAAACCCAAAACTATTTTATAAATTTTCCTAAGTCAGAAAAATACTGATTTTCCCTATTTCAGGCTGACCGGCCGACCGCACGGGTCGACCGGGCGCCAGTGCCAGGACTGTGCACGTTTGTGCACGTCTGTCGGTCGACGGCACCGCCGTCGACCGACTGTAAGCAGGTCCACTCTCAGTTTGTTTGGGTCGACGGGCGGTCGACCGCCTTAAGGAAACTGTGTTCCTTTGAAGGAAACGGTCGACCGACGCGAAGCGTCGACCGGAGTCCAACGGCTCTTTGCCAACAGGGCAACGGTCGACCGACCGGTCGACCGCTACGCCTGCAAGAGCCCAACGGCTCTTCCTCTTTGGGTGCAATCTGAAATCTGTTTTTATTTTCTGTTTTAACAGACTTTTTGAGAGTTGTTGGAGACCTTTTTCAGGCCAAATTAGGTGTAAAGAATTGTTTTTAACCTATTCTCTCCTTATAAATAGAGGGGAACGGGTCCTTACTATTTACCAAGAAAAATCCCAAGTTTTATTGTTTTTCAAAGGAGAAGAAAAATATTTTCAAAGCTTCCAATTCCAATCCCTTTAAGCTTGTTTTTCAGTTGTGTTTGATTGCTAATATCACTCTACAACTGAAGTTTTTCTCACTACATTCATAGAGCCAAAAATCTTTACTCATACTATACTATAGAGAAGTTGTAAAAGAGTGAGAGATTGTAAAAGAGTTTGGGAAAGAGTTTTGTGATCTTGTGGAGATCACTATGTCTTGTGATCCTTGTTCTTGTGGAGACACTCTTCGGTAGAGGTTTTGTAAGAGCTCGGTGCTCCGGTCTTCGGTAGACCATTGTAAGGCGTCCTCGGTGGATAGTGGAAATCCTTCACGGAGGTGAAGGCGGGGAGTAGAGCGGTGGCTCGACCTCGAAACAAACTTCTTGTGTTTGCGATTGCCTTGCGTCAATTTTGTCTTTAAATTCTCTTGCACTTTATTGCTTTTAATTACTTGCTTGTTGAAAAAACACCTAGAGGGGGGGTGAATAGGTGTAAGTGCTAATCTAAGAAACTAAATGCAAACTAAGTGCGCTAAATGCGGAAGCTAATGCAAATTATGTACAAACTAATACAATACAACAAGTGTAGCCGAATTCCCCTTGCGAGGCTCTGGACTAACTCCCCTTGATTCCCCTTTAAATGGGTTGAGGTGCTATGTGAAGCTCTTGTTGGATGAGTATAAGTTAGGCACACACACAAGCAATCCAAGCAATATGAAATACACACAATCAAGCCAAGCATATAATAGATATGACAATAAGAAATGCAAGGCACAACACAAGCAATATATGATATGAATGAATCAATGCTCAACACAAGCAAGTATGATATGATGATGAGTATGATGCTTTGCACAATTATAAGAGAGAGAGTTAGAGAGACAATGTATCAAAACGCAAACACCGAGATTTGTTTCGAGGTTCGAGCACCTTGCTCTACATCCCCTCCTACACCACCGTGTAGGATTTCCACTATCTCAACTCCCACCGAGGGAACCTCTACCGAAGAGGATTTCTTACAACTCTAGGAGTACCAAACTCCTCTCTCAACAACAACCTCCTCACAACCGAGGGGTTAGGCCCGTAGCCAATACAAAAACCAATCCACACACATCTACCGAAGAGGCTCACAACCAAACTCCACCTCTACTAAGAGGGAGCAAACCAATACCACTCCGATCACCTCTACCGAAGAGGGATACAACAAATAAAGGAGGGTTTACAACAATGAGGTTACAACAAACAACCTCAAAACTTCTTTTCTTTTTCTCTTATCTTTTTCCACAAAAACAAAGATCCTAATAGTTTAGGATAGAAGATATAGCTCAAGTGTGGAAAACAAGTGTTTTTGGAAACAAGCAACAAAGAAAAATCTTTGGAAAATACTTGCAATATGATAGAATTGAAGATCTAAGCAAAAATCCAAAAACCTATTTTTCTTGATTTTCCAAAAAAACCTAAAACAATAAAGATGAGAAGTTTTTGCACTTAAAACTCTTTTGAAAAATCTTAAAACACTTCAGAAACTGAAAATATTTCTCTTAGAAAACTTGGCTAAAATCCCCAAAGAGATGGGGTTTATATAGCCCCTATACAAAACTAGCCGTTAGGCTGAGTTGGCAGTCTGACAGACTGCCGGTCGACCGCCAACGGTCAGAAATGTGACCGTTGGGCAACTGCGGTCGACCGGCCCGGTCGACCGATAAAAACCCGAGAGCAGAGCTCTCAACTCGGTCGACCGTCCCGGTCGACCGTGTCTGTGCCTAAAACAGACGTGCACGTCTGTGCACATCGGTCGACCGGCCCGGTCGACCGGCCCTTGGTGCGGTCGACCGTGACGGTCGACCGACCAGCCTGTCAGCACAAAACAAGGTCAGAAAATTTTGGAAAAATATTTTCTAAAAAATCTTTATCTCTTTTTTAAAAATACCATAAAAATTGTTTTATCATTTTATATTGAAACTCAAACAAGTGATAAAAATTTTAAGACAATATATCAACATAACAATTCATTTTGTGTCTTGCAAATTTTATCAAAATAAAAACCTTGTATTTTGTCAAACTTGATTTTCCAAAACATGAATAGGGATATCAAAATAAGTTTGTCTAGCAAGTTTAAAGCATGTATGTATATCTAGAACATATCTAATATACATAGGTATAAGGTAAACTTGTTTTGATCTAATATTCATGAAAACCAAAAACCAAATCATGAAACGTGTGTGTTTTGTGCACTTGAGCATATCAACTAAACTAAGCTTTACAAATGGATCTAAAACTCTATCTAAAATAGGATACCTAAGTCTTCTTGTCGATCTTCCATCTTCAAGTAGACTCGATCCCAAACGCGTGATCCTCCAAGTGCAAAGGTATGATCTTTAAGCTTTGGCACCGGAATCACCATGAATAGCTTCTAAACTCCTTATTGAAGCTAATCACCAACTAATATCCTGTTAATGATCTGAAACTTAGAGACACAAGAATATTAGTAAACATAACTACATGAGTTGATTATCATCAAAACTAGAGTGGAAGGCCATTGGGCCAACAATCTCCCCCTTTTTGATGATGACAAAACTCATGGAGTTATATATGCATGGATTAAAGATAAGCTTCAAGGAAGCTCCCCCTTAACTCATGCATAGGGATAAACAATAAATATATGCAATGAATGTTAAACATGAAACATGCGTAAACAATAAATGGTTCTAGATATCAAATGGAATATTCAAAACAAAATAAGCTCTAGATACCAATTACAAAGCAAACTCTATAAATCAATTAAACTTAATATTCTTGAGATTAAAACATAATATATGCATAAACATAAGCATGCATATAAAACTTCATAAATCTTTCTCCCCCTTTTTGTCAATCATCAACAAAGGGTAAACAAACATCAAAACATAGATAAAATGAGGGGTAAAAATCTTTCTCCCCTTTTTGTCAATCAAAATAATACAAACAATGTTCTCCCCCTTTTTGTCTAAAACAAAAAACAAAGTCAATAAGGGGTGACTACAAACATGATATCAATTAAAAAATATGTCAATGAAGCATCTTGATACCAATAAACAAGGATCAATATATGTTATATGCTATATACATTCATGAAGAGGAAGACGCTAAGTTAGCTTCCCTACACATATGCATTACATGAAGAAAGGATGACAAGCCCCAATTCACATAACACATATTATGTAATGCATAAGAGGAGATGTGAAGCTCCCCCTACACACGTATATCATATAAAGAAAAGTTGTCAAGCTCCTCAATTTATAATATACTCAACATGAATCTATATGTAAGAGAGATGTTAAGCTCTCCTTGCATATAGGAAATACAAATCAAAACTTTGAATATTTTCTTTAAACAAAATTTGAAAATACCAATTGTAATTAAACATAACAAATTTTGAATGTCTAAACACAAATTTTGATACCAATTGTAAGAATATATTTCATTTTGAAAATATATAAACAAATTTGATGTTGATATCATATGTTCAAAATAACAACTTTAATCATAAAGAGTGGGAGTACAAATACCAATTGAAATACAAAATCAAATTTTCTCCCCCTTTATGAAAAACAAACTAAAGACATGCATAGTCTTGATAACAATTTAAAAGTAATCAATTTAAACAAAATTGAAACTCAAGCACTAGCATAAACACAAACATATATATGTATGAAAGATAGATACCAATAGAAATTGATATACTTGGAATTTAAAAACATACATACATACAAAACATATATGAGTATACAAGAAGATCAAAATGATACCAATTGAAAGAGTTCAATGATACCAATTGACATAGCAATAAGGTCAAGTGTATACATCATATTATCTACCACCCAATCATAATTCAAGTTTTAAAGATTTTCAATTTAGGGCATACATGAATATGATCTCCCATCCTACCGCCCTTGGAAGGTAGGGGTTTTCAAAGATAGATTTAAAAATGTAGTTTTGTTTGAAAATCACTACCAAAATGAAGAACACCGCAACTAGTTAAATGGAAAACTTGTTAACTAGCACGAAATCCTTCAAGTAAGGAATAAAACAAAAATGAAATTCACATGATAATCATCACTCTAACCAATAAAGCATAACTCACGAGAAACAAAACATGAGCAATAGATATGAGTGTACAAATAATATGTGAAGATCATAATCATGAAATATTTCATTGAGCTCAATTATTCCTTAAAACATAATTCTATCAAAAACATGAAAAATCATATAAAACTCCTTATTTAATCTTCAAGGCATATGTATGTCTAATACAAGCTAAAATATACATACATATCCAAAACTCAACGAGTCCACTAAATGTATATTCATGAAGGCACGTGGCTCAAAAAGATGTATATGTATAAGATTAGTTTGAACTAGATAGACATATACATGAAGTTAAATATTGACACAAAAACATCAAAACATGAAAATCTAAATCTTTACATTAAATCAATTTTCATTTCAAGGTATATGTATGTATTGTCAAACATGAAGTATACATACATATCCCTAAACACATTGAGTCCAAATATAGATTTGCATGAAAGGCAAATGACTCAAGGGGTATACATGTATATCTTAAAGTTTGGCAATACAAACATATACATGAAGTGAAACACACAATCATAAAACAAATCCAAAAATGGAATACAAGTTTGAAATGTATGAATCATCAAAACTAGACTATACTAGCACATCTAATGGGTTCAAATAAGCGTTCAAGCTCATACATATATAGATTTATTTGTGGCCCACTATATGTACAAGTATAATCCTAATCTTAATGAAAACTAACATCTAAACAAGTAACCTTAACATGAAGCATCAAAACACAATATAAAAATCATCATGATAAAACTAAAACATGATTACTATGTAAATTCACATGTATTAGATTCATGATGTACATTATAGCTTAAACAAAAGTGAGAACACTAAATATGGGTTCATATAAGCATATGTGTCTCAAATACTATATATGTATGTCAATGATCTAATAAACATGGAATGAACATACTAATCCATAGACATCAAAAACATGCTATAAACAATGAATATTAAAAGCATGTAAACAATAAATGGGAGTAAAGGATTGTTACCAAAAACCGAAGAAGCAACTTTCCTTGTCTCCAAAACATGGTGGTCATCTCCACCAAATCTTTCCTTGAAAGTGATGCATCCAATTTGATTTTCATGAAGTCCGGAACGCATCCACTCCAAGGTGTCATCACTCTCACGTCATGTGAGAGCCCACACCTACATCAAAAATAATAGGAGGGGTGGTCTTTGGTACCCATACTCTTTTGGGTCCATGGGGGTTAGTACCTTCTCTAACCCAAACAAACTTCTTGGCTAAATTTTCAACATGTAAACGATCATAGCAAAATTTAGCAAGATGGCCTTTTCGGCCACAATGTGTACATGTGTACACATGAGCATACTTGTGTTGATGGTGTCCGTGTGAAGCATGTGTATGCCGTGATGGGTGTGCATGCATAAAGGATGGAACTTGTTTCTTTCGAACCAAGGTTTCCAACCGTGTGTGGTTCATGGCACATTGGCTCATAGTGGAGCCCAAACAATCTACCTTCTTCTTTAGCATACAAATATCATCATTAATCCTAGAAGAAGAGGTACATGCATTAGGTAGACTAGATGAAGAAGCTACACTAGCATGACAAACATGTGCATCAATCTTATTTTGTAAAAATTCATTTTTCTTTAAACATGCATCCAAATCTTTAGAAATTGAAGCAATCTTAATTTTCAAAGAATCATTTTCTGTTAAAACAAAATCAACTTTTGAAGACAAGTTTTCATTTTTCTTCAAAAGAACATGGCAATCATTTTTATTTTTCAAAAAGTTATTTTCTTTAAGTGCAAGACCAAGTTGAGATTTTAATGAATCCCTTTCATTAGCAATCTCCTCTTTCTCTTGCAAAACAACATCAAGTCTAGATTGTAAACACTTATTTTCATTTTCAATTCCTAGACTTTTCTTTTTCAAAATCTTATATTTTTCTATAAGTTTTTCACAAACAATTGAAAGTTCTTCATTTATAGCATGGACATCAATATGATCATTTGAAGAACTAGAACAATCATCACTATCACAGTGGGGTTCCGAATGTACCTCAAGGGAGTCATTCCCTTGGACCATGAAGCATTGAGAATCGGATTCTCCACTAAATTCCTCCGGTTGATTTGGCACTTGAAGCTTGGAGGTGGTGGTTGTTGTCAATTTGTTCCACACTGCAAAGGCGGAATCAAAGTTAGAAACACATAAGAGATAATCTTTAGGAAGAGTGCTTCTAATGGCCTCTAGGGCTTGTGCATTGGCCCCTATATGATTACCATCACCAAGATAACATCTCTTGGTGGCGGCAAGGAAGACATGCAAACCTAGGGTCTTTAGGTACATGGACATCCTATACTTCCAGACATCAATGTTGGAAGGGTCAAAGCTAGGAGGGGTCATGAAGTCCATGGTAAACTATATATGAATGTGCAAACAAACAAATGCAAATGAGATTAGCAAGCAAATGGATCACTCCTAGGATGTTAAGCCTAAGTATCAGGAGCACTAGCTCTGATACCAATTGAAAAAACACCTAGAGGGGGGGTGAATAGGTGTAAGTGCTAATCTAAGAAACTAAATGCAAACTAAGTGCGCTAAATGCGGAAGCTAATGCAAATTATGCACAAACTAATACAATACAACAAGTGTAGTCGAATACCCCTTGCGAGGCTCTGGACTAACTCCCCTTGATTCCCCTTTAAATGGGTTGAGGTGCTATGTGAAGCTCTTGTTGGATGAGTATAAGTTAGGCACACACACACAAGCAATCCAAGCAATATGAAATACACACAATCAAGCCAAGCAAATAATAGATATGACAATAAGAAATGCAAGGCACAACACAAGCAATATATGATATGAATGAATCAATGCTCAACACAAGCAAGTATGATATGATGATGAGTATGATGCTTTGCACAATTATAAGAGAGAGAGTTAGAGAGACAATGTATCAAAACGCAAACACCGAGATTTGTTTCGAGGTTCGAGCACCTTGCTCTACATCCCCGCCTACACCACCGTGTAGGATTTCCACTATCTCAACTCCCACCGAGGGAACCTCTACCGAAGAGGATTTCTTACAACTCTAGGAGTACCAAACTCCTCTCTCAACAACAACCTCCTCACAACCGAGGGGTTAGGCCCGTAGCCAATACAGCAACCAATCCACACACCTCTACCGAAGAGGCTCACAACCAAACTCCACCTCTACCTAAGAGGGAGCAAACCAATACCACTCCGATCACCTCTACCGAAGAGGGATACAACAAATAAAGGAGGGTTTACAACAATGAGGTTTACAACAAACAACCTCAAACACTTCTCTTTCTTTTTCTCTTATCTTTTTCCACAAAAACAAAGATCCTAATAGTTTAGGATAGAAGATATAGCTCAAGTGTGGAAAACAAGTGTTTTGGAAACAAGCAATAAAGAAAATCTTTGGGAAAATACTTGCAATATGATAGAATTGAAGATCTAAGCAAAAATCCCAAAAACCTTTTTTCTTTGATTTTCCAAAAAAACCTAAAACAATAAAGATGAGAAGTTTTTGCACTTAAAACTCTTTTGAAAAATCTTTTAAACACTTCAGAAAACTGAAAATATTTCTCTTAGAAAACTTGGCTAAAATCCCCAAAGAGATGGGGTTTATATAGCCCCTATACAAAACTAGCCGTTAGGCTGAGTTGGCAGTCTGACAGACTGCCGGTCGACCGGTCCGGTCGACCACACAACGGTCAGAAATGTGACCGTTGGGCAACTGCGGTCGACCGGCCCGGTCGACCGATAAAAACCGAGAGCAGAGCTCTCAACTCGGTCGACCGTCCCGGTCGACCGTGTCTGTGCCTAAACAGACGTGCACGTCTGTGCACATCGGTCGACCGGCCCGGTCGACCGGCCTTGGTGCGGTCGACCGTGACGGTCGACCGACCAGCCTGTCAGCACAAAACAAGGTCAGAAAATTTGAAAAAATATTTTCTAAAAAATCTTTTATCTCTTTTTAAAAATACCATAAAAATTGTTTTATCATTTTATATTGAAACTCAAACAAGTGATAAAAATTTCAAGACAATATATCAACATAACAATTCATTTTGTGTCTTACAAATTTTATCAAAAACAAAAACCTTGTATTTTGTCAAACTTGATTTTCCAAAATATGAATAGGGATATCAAAATAAGTTTGTCTAGCAAGTTTAAAGCATGTATGTATATCTAGAACATATCTAATATACATAGGTATAAGGTAAACTTGTTTTGATCTAATATTCATGAAAACCAAAAACCAAATCATGAAACGTGTGTGTTTTGTGCACTTGAGCATATCAACTAAACTAAGCTTTACAAATGGATCTAAAACTCTATCTAAACTAGGATACCTAAGTCTTCTTGTCGATCTTCCATCTTCAAGTAGACTCGATCCCAAACGCGTGATCCTCCAAGTGCAAAGGTATGATCTTTAAGCTTTGGCACCGGAATCACCATGAATAGCTTCTAAACTGCTTATTGAAGCTAATCACCAACTAATATCCTGTTAATGATCTGAAACTTAGAGACACAAGAATATTAGTAAACATAACTACATGAGTTGATCATCATCAAAACTAGAGTGGAAGGCCATTGGGCCAACACTTATGATCTTGTTTCTTTATTTGTGCTTTTATTTCAAGCTTGTAATACTTGTGTGCATCTCACCATTCATCCATCATATCTTGCCTTGATCGATCATAATCTCATAAAACAAGGTTGCATTGCGCACCTCTAACCCATTTAAAGGGGAATTGGGAGGAAGGAGTTCAGAACCTCTCACGGGGTATTCGGCTCTTAGTCTTGTTTTGAGAGATCGTTGCATCATTCATCATACTAAGTTTTAAAAAGATCATTAGATTAGCAATCACACCTATTCACCCCCCCTCTAGGTGTATTTCAATTGGTATCAAAGCTTGGACTCTAGGATTTGGTTTAACAACCTTAGAGAGATCCTAATATTGCTAATCATTTCATTCATACTCACATAGTAAAAATGGCCGATGGTATCAAGACACCCCCTAAGTTTGATGACTTAACTTTCCCATATGGAAGGTTAAGATGACCGTTTTCTTGCAATCTCTAGGTAGTCGAGTTGCAAAGGCCGTAACCAAACCCTTTAGTGCACCCCCCGGTGATGAATCCACTTGGTCCGAAATAGAGACCAAAGAATTTGATGCCAATGCTAGGGCTCACTATGCACTACTTCAAGCCCTTAAAGATGATGACATAGCTAGAGTTATTCATTGCAAGTCCGCATATGAAATTTGGACACATTTACTAGTTACACATGAAGGGACCTCACAAGTGAAGAGGGCTAAGATTGACCTTCTTCGGTCCCAATATGAGAATTTTTGCATGCAAAAAAATGAAACCATAGATGATATGGTTACAAGATTTACAAAGATCACTAATGGACTTTCTTCTCTAGGTGATGCTATCGACAACGATCAAAGAGTAAGAAAGATCATCCGGGCTCTTCCTCCTTCATGGGAAGTAAAAGCAACAACCTTGAAGGAACTCAATGACAAGAAAGAGATGGAGCTAATTGGTCTCATTGGGAACCTCAAAACCCATGAGATGGAGAGGAAAGAGAGGGAGGACATGGCTCCTTCCAAGAAGAAGACAATAGCCTTCAAAAGCCAATCCACACACTCCGACGAAGATGATGGAGAAGAAGAAGATGACGAAGAGCTCTCACTTCTTGTGAAGAACGTCCGGAGGATATACAACAAGGCTAAATTTCAAGGAAGAAGGAGATGGCAAGGAGGTAAAGAAGAAAGGAAGATTATTTGCTTCAATTGTCAAAAGCCGGGACACATTGTGGCGGAGTGTCCGGATAAAGTGAAGCCCTCCACCTCAAAGAAACCTCACAAGAAGAAGGCAATGAAAGCTACATGGGATTCCGAGAGCGAATCCGAGGAGGAGATTGATACCGCCAACATGTGCTTCATGGCAAATGAAAGCACAAGCAAGGTAACCCCTTCCACTTCTCCTAATGATGAACTTTCCATGGATGAATTAGGAGAAGCCTTTGTAGAATTATCACATAACTATGATTTTCTTAAGAAAAAGTATTTAAAAATGAAAAAGGAAAATGAATCTCTTAATCATCAAGTTTTTACTCTTTCTAAAGAAAAGGATGAATTACTTTCCACTCTTGTTTCCACCCAAAAAGACTTTGACAAGTATAAGATTTCTTGTAAAGGGAAGTCCCCACAAGTTGACACAAATGAAATTACCATGCTTAAAGAAAGAATAGACTCATTAGGAATTGTTTTGAAAAAGTGTGAATTTGATAAAAAGAAGTTAGAGGCTATGTTTCCTAAGAAACAAGCCCCTAAGAAAAATGTTTACCATGCTCATGCCCATGTTCATACCACACAACCTTTACATCGTGGCAAACCCCAAGGCATGCTCACACTTCACACACACATGCTCACACTCCACACACACATCATGCATTCATATATGGTAGAGTGTTCTCATGTTCACATTGTGGGCGGAAAGGGCACTTAGCCAATTTTTGTTATGATAGACTAAGTGCATCTCATCATAATGTTTGGGTTCGAAACACTAACTTCCAAGGACCCAAGAAAGTTTGGGTACCAAAATCAACGAATTTGTTAAATGATGTAGGTACCTTCCAAAGCCCAACGACGTAGAGGATTGTGGTATCTTGATAGTGGTTGCTCAAGGCACATGACTTGGGACATCAACAACTTTGCAACCCTATCAAGATACCATGAAGGTGGCACCGTCACCTTCGGAGATGATGCCGAGGGTAAAATCATCGGTATTGGTAATAAAACTTGGCACATCCCCTTTAATTGAAAATGTAGTTTTAGTTGACGGACTCAAGCATAACCTCTTGAGTGTTAGTCAACTTTGTGATAAAGGTTTTGATGTTGTTTTTGATCATATAGCTTGTAAAGTAATTGATAGAATTTCTAATACTTGTGTGTTTTCCGGTTTTCGTGAAAGTAATGTTTATATGATAAATATGTCTAATATGTCTTTTAATATTACTTGTTTAAAAGCCCTCGATGACGACTCTTGGTTGTGGCATAGAAGATTAGGCCATATTTCATTTGACCACATATCTAGGTTAAACACAAAGGAAATGGTGAAAGGTATTCCTTGTTTGAGTTTTGAAAAGGACCGAGTTTGTGACGCATGTCAATTTGGGAAACAAACTAAGTCTTCTTTCAAGTCAATTAAGGATATCATGACATCACGTCCTTTGGAGTTAATCCATATGGATCTATTTGGCCCTACACAAACCAAAAGTCTAAGTGGGAATAAATTTGCATTTGTTTTGGTTGATGATTTTTCACGGTTTACTTGGGTTTTCTTTCTTGAACACAAAAATCAAGCATTTTCATATTTTCAAACTTTTAAGAAAAGAGTTGAAAAAGAAAAAGAGTCTTCAATTTTAAGAATAAGAAGTGATAGAGGAGGTGAGTTAATTAATCTACCCTTTACCACTTTTTGTGAAGAACATGAAATTAAGCATGAACTTTCTTGTCCTAGAACTCCACAACAAAATGGAGTAGTTGAACGAAAAAATCGAACCTTACAAGAGATGGTTAGGACAATGCTAAGTGAATATGGTCTACCACATTATTTGTGGGCCGAGGCCGTAAATACATCATGCTATATATCAAATCGTGTTTTCTTATGTAAAAATACTTCAAAAACTTCTTTTGAAATGTACTTTTCTAGAAAATCAAATGTTTCATATTTCAAAGTTTTGGATGCAAATGTTTTGTTTTAAATACTAAAGATAATTTAGGAAAATTTGATGCTAAAGCTTATGAGGCAATTTTTGTTGGGTATTCTAATACAAGTAAGGCTGATAGAATCTTCAATAAATCATCTTTGACTATTGAGGAATCTATACATGTTAAGTTTGAAGAATCTAACTTGTTTGTTAAGAATGTTATAGAAATAAATGCTTTGGATGAAGGCTTGGAGAAAGTGACATTGGAGGATACTACTACTATGGGAGACAAGCCAAAGGATGATGAAGGAAGTGAAGCTAAAGTAGAAGAGGCTCAAGGAAATGAAAATCAAACAAATGAAGTGGAGCCTACTCAACAACTTCCAAAGGGTTGGAGATACAATCCTCATCATCCCAAGGACCTCGTCATAGGTGAAGTATCAAAAGGGGTAACCACTCGCTCTAAACTTCATGACTATTGTGGACATTATGCATTTATTTCACATGTTGAACCCAAGAACGTCCTCGAAGCCGAGGCCGATTCATATTGGTTGCTAGCCATGCAAGCGGAACTCAATCAATTTGAGCGCAACCAAGTTTGGCACCTTGTTCCTAGGCCCCACGATAGACCAACAATTGGTACTAAGTGGATCTTAAGAACAAGTTGGATGAATCGGGTAACGTTGTTAGGAATAAAGCTAGGTTAGTTGCCCAAGGTTACACTCAAATCGAAGGGATCGATTTTGAAGAAACCTTTGCACCCGTAGCACGGCTTGAAGCCATACGGATGACACTAGCATTTGCCTCATATAAAGATTTTAAATTGTTTCAAATGGATGTTAAAAGTGCTTTTCTAAATGGTTTTATTGAAGGGAGGTGTATGTTGAACAACCCCCCGGGTTTGTTGATCCTACACATCCGGATTTTGTATTCAAATTAGATAAAACTCTTTATGGTTTGAAACAAGCCCCTAGGGCTTGGTATGAAAGACTTTCTTCATTTTTAATTTCAAATGGTTTTAAGAAAGGTAAAATTGACACCACATTGTTTACAAAACATGTTAAAAATGATATTCTCATTGTGCAAATATATGTTGATGATATTATTTTTGGTTCTACTAATGAATCTCTTTGCCAAGCTTTTGAATCATGCATGAAGGATGAATTTGAAATGTCTATGATGGGGGAGCTCAACTATTTCCTTGGACTCCAAATCAAGCAAAGGAAGGATGGGATCTTCATCAATCAAGCCAAGTACACAAAGGAATTAATCAAAAGGTTCGGGCTTAAAGGATCTAAAGTAAGCAAAACTCCCATGGCAACAACTACCAAGCTTGACAAGGATGAACAAGGTAAAAGTGTAGACATTAAACTTTATAGAAGCATGATAGGTAGTTTATTGTATTTGACGGCTAGTAGGCCGGATATTATGTTTCCGTTTGTCTTTGTGCACGTTTTCAATCTTGTCCTAAAGAATCTCACATAATTGCGGTTAAACGCATAATTAGATACCTTAAGGGCACTATTGAAATGGGTTTGTGGTATCCTAAAACCGGATTATTTGAAATGAAGAGTTTTTCAGATGCCGACTATGCGGGTTATAGGGTAGATAGGAAGAGCACAAGTGGAACATGTCAATTCCTAGGTAATTGTCTTGTATCTTGGTCTTCCAAAAAGCAAAATTCGGTAGCCCTATCAACCGCCGAGGCGGAGTATGTTGCAGCCGGAGCTTGTTGTGCACAAGTTCTTTGGATGAAACATACTCTCCTTGATTATGAT
The DNA here is from genome assembly GCA_038442645.1 of Agave tequilana. Taxonomy (NCBI): domain Eukaryota; kingdom Viridiplantae; phylum Streptophyta; class Magnoliopsida; order Asparagales; family Asparagaceae; genus Agave; species Agave tequilana. Next base: position 59,432 of record JAVJIF010027634.1, on the reverse strand, counting down.
TTACACTTTGATCATGTTAAAATATTTTGTGATAATACTAGTACTATTCACATGACAAAGAATGCAAATCAACATAGTAAAACCAAACACATTGACATTAGGTATCACTTTCTTAGAGATCATTATGAGAAAGGTGATATTGACATTGATTATGTTTCCACCGATTTTCAACTTGCCGATATTTTTACTAAACCATTAGATTATGCTAGATTCTCCTTTATTTGTGGTGAGTTGAATGTTTGCATTATGGATTCTTAAAGAAAAATTTTATTTTGTTTTGGTTAACCTTTTTTGATGTATGACAAAAAGGGGGAGAAAAAGTATAAGTTTAAGGGGGAGAAAAGGTATTTAAAGCTTGTTTGTTTTTGTTTGTTGCTAACCCTTAACCCCTTTGGTATTTAAAGTTTTGACAAAATATGTGTTTTTCAATACTTCATTACTTCATGTACGCATAGTCATTTTTTTACATAGCATTATTTGAGGGGGAGCTTTCCAAGCTCTTCTTCCATTTTTTAAAATAACTTATATGTTTTATCATCATCAAAAAGGGGGAGATTGTTGGCCCAAGGTTACAATCACCCGTTTTTAGTGTGTTTTGATGATTACAAAACATATTAGTTATTTGTACTAATATTGTTTGTTGTTTAAGTTTGTTTCAGGATTCTATCTCAACTAGAGGAGTTCTTCCCTAAAGGAAGGTGCTTTGGACTCAAGTCAACTCAATTTGGGCTCAAGATGCAAGTTTGAAGATCATATGGAGAAAGCCCCTCTTGAAGAATTTGAAGTCTTTAAAATCATTGTAAGAATAGAATGTTAAAGTTTGAGTATTGGATATTTGGCTCTAGGATACACATACACAATTTGTTTTTGCTAAAATGTGAAGTTTTGTTTTTAAGTTTTCATGTTTTAATTTTTGTCTCATGCCTTGGTAGATATTTACATGATCTTAAGTTTTACAAAATATATAACATGTTTAGATCATGTGCATATACCCCTACTAGCATGATACTTAAGATTGTTCAAATCCAAAACTATTTTACAAAATTTTCCTAAGTCAGAAAAATACTGATTTTCCCTATTTCAGGCTGACCGGCCGACCGCCCGGTCGACCAGCGCCAGTGCCAGGACGTGCACGTTTGTGCACGTCTGTCGGTCGACGGCCCCGGTCGACCGACTGTAAGCAGGTCCACTCTCGGTTTGTTTGGGTCGACCGGGCGGTCGACCGCCTTAAGGAAACTGTGTTTCCTTTGAAGGAAACGGTCGACCGAGCGGTCGACCGGAGTCCAACGGCTCTTTGCCAACAGGGCAAACGGTCGACCGACCGGTCGACCGCTACGCCTGCAAGAGCCCAACGGCTCTTTCCTCTTTGGTGCAATTCTGAAATCTGTTTTTATTTTCTGTTTTAACAGACTTTTTGAGAGTTGTTGGAGACCTTTTTCAGGCCAAATTAGGTGTAAAGAAATTGTTTTTAACCTATTCTCTCCTTATAAATAGAGGGGAATGGGTCCTTACTATTTACCAAGAAAAATCCCAAGTTTTCATTATTTTTCAAAGGAGAAGAAAAATAGTTTTCAAAGCTTCCAATTCCAATTCTTTTTAAGCTTGTTTTTCAGTTGTGTTTGATTGCTAATATCACTCTACAACTGAAGTTTTTCTCACTACACTTCATAGAGCCAAAAATCCTTTACTCATACTATAGAGAAGTTGTAAAAGAGTGAGAGATTGTAAAAGAGTTTGGGAAAGAGTTTTGTGATCTTGTGGAGATCACTATTGTTCTTGTGATCCTTGTTCTTGTGGAGACACCTCTTCGGTAGAGGTTTTTGTAAGAGCTCGGTGCTCCGGTCTTCGGTAGACCATTATAAGGCGTCCTCGGTGGATAGTGGAACCCTTCACGGAGGTGAAGGCGGGGAGTAGAGCGGTGGCTCGAACCTCGAAACAAACTTCTTGTGTTTGCGATTGCCTTGCGTCAATTTTGTCTTTAAATTCTCTTGCACTTTATTACTTTCAATTACTTGCTTGTGATCTTATTTCTTTATTTGTGCTTTTATTTCAAGCTTGTAATACTTGTGTGCATCTCACCATTCATCCATCATATCTTGCCTTGATCGATCATAATCTCATACAATAAGGTTGCATTGCGCACCTCTAACCCATTTAAAGGGGAATTGGGAGGAAGGAGTTCAGAACCTCTCACGGGGTATTCGACTCTTAGTCTTATTTTGAGAGATCGTTGCATCATTCATCATACTAAGTTTTAAAAAGATCATTAGATTAGCAATCACACCTATTCACCCCCCCTCTAGGTGTATTTCACTTTAATCACTAACTATACAGTTGGATACAAATTTTAGATTCAGATTGGTTTTGGGTATATTTGACAAACATTAGCTGAATATTCGCGAATACAAACAAAAAAAATAGAGAAAAAGATGCCTTATGCCCTTAATTTTAATTACCATTCAAGTGAAAACGTTTAAACTATACAAAGATCACATGAACATGTCTTTTTTAACCAAAACATCACATAATGAAATGCTTGTATTACTTGGAATATATGTGTATTTACACATATTTGATATACTCAAATATAAATTCAAATATCTTGGATATTTTTATCATTACTACACATGTGCATATATTTTAAACAAATATTAAATGCAAATGTTCGCATTTAGAAAACGAACACTAAACCAAATATGCTGGGAATTATCCATATCTAGTGTCACCTAACACAAGAACAACATAGCAACGTGAAACCCCAATTATTATAAACTAATCAAACTAAACCTCATGGTTACTCAGACCCCAGCATACACACGTGCATCAAAAGCCTGATCAAATAAAAATAGCAGTCTTCAATCATATTATACAATTTATTTGTCGAGTATCCAATCTAATGCATGAGCTTAGCTGCTGTCCCTGTCCCCATATTTGCTGACCACATGTTTGAACCCCAGCCATCAGAGTTACAAAATTTAGACCAAAATCTCTTTAAATCAAAGTCCAGACCAATGCCAGACTAAACTTGGAAGCACGAGGAAGAAAACATGCGGGTCGAATCTTCTTCACTTCTTCCTATTGGGTCCTCACCCGTATAAATTCCCGCCCCCGAGAGCTGTAGTTAGCTTTGTCTCAAGTTTCAACAATAAAGAGCTCTCTATCTCTATAGCTAGGGTTTTGTTAGGGAATTGAGAAGATGGCGGAGAAATTTGCAGTTCATCCCAAGTACAAGAATGAGAGAGCTCCGAAGGGCTACGTGCCCGTGCTCGTGGGGGCGGAGGCGGAGGAGAGAGTTCTGGTGCACGTTAGCCTCTTGAACGATCCGCGCATGTCCGAGTTGCTCGAGACTGCGGCGCAGGAGTTTGGGTACGAGCAGAGGGGGATTCTCAGACTGCCGTGCGGCGCTGAGAGATTCCGGTGGGTGGTCCATGAGATATTGAAGGCGAATTGATTTATATTGATGTTTGTTCATTGGAATTTTCTTTTCTTTTTTTTTTTTTCCTCCCTTTTTTCTCTTCGTAATATATGTATTTATTGGTTAGGAACAAATTTTGTGTTCAACTTGGTAGTCTGATGATGAGAATCTTCAATTTCAGTTTTTTGTTTTAGTCCAGTGAGTTGGGAATTAGAGTAATATTCATGCATGCATTTCATCCTAAATTGCCGAGGAAATCACATGTTACATTAGTTGATTTGAAGATTAGGGGTCAGGCTTCGTGGGATCCCAAACATGGCCGATTCTTGGGGTGGTTGTTGGGACAGTGTGTGCACATACATAAATGTAGGGGAAGTCCCCTTAACTCTATGTAAGGCGTAATCTTCAAAAAATACATATATGTTTATTAATTTATAAAATTCTATCCACCATATCTGCTGCTACTTTCAGTCAAGTCCTAGACCCGACTTCCTGTTGGAAAGAGAGAAGTATTGCTGAGGAAGTTGACATGGATCGTCGAATAGTCGTCGAGTGATCGCCGGGGAAGTCGACGACAAAAAGGCGAAGGAAACAGCAGCAGCAAACAGCAGCAGCAGCAGGAAATAGGTTGAACGGTCGACTGCCCGCAGTATCAAAAGTTCGGTCGACCGGCCCGGTCGACCGACGTGCACAACGTGCACAAGTTGGAGCCCGGTCGACCGACTGAAAGTACCCAACTCTCTGTTGGGCACCCGGTCGACCGACCGGTCGACCGATGGAAGGGGTCGGTCAACCGCCCGGTCGACCGACAAGCGGGTACGGGCTGCATTTCTGTTTTTGGAAACCTGTTGGTATAAATACGGGTTTTGTCTAGGGTTTTGTAAATGCTGAAAATTCTGGAGCTCTCTTGAGATTATAGAAGCTGCTAGCATTGTAATCTTCTTCCAAAGTAATAAACCTCTCTTTTGATTGCCCCGGGGACGTAGGCATTGAGGCTGAACCTCGTCAGATTGCTTTGTTTGCGTGTGCTTTCTCTTGGTGTTTGTTTTTGTGCTGTTTGGGATTGTTCTTCTTACTTGGGAGATTCAGGGGATCCTCATCAGGTTGTTATCGTAGGCGCAACAAGTGGTATCAGAGCTTCCCAGATTTCGCTTGGGATTTTTCTAGAGATTCGGAGGGCCGGATCTGATTCGGTGGAGATCGTGTGTCGATCTCAGATCAGAGGTATTCGTGTTCGTGGGATCGTGTGTCGATCTCAGGAGGACGCAAGGAGGGCTCGTGGAATCTGTGGTGGAGTAGATCCGGTAAGAAACTCAATATAGGGTTTCAAGGAAAAGGTAAAAATCGATTTTTTTTCAAAGTAGTGATCTATTTCCAGTTGATTGATTTTTCGCATAGATAGAGGATCAAGTAATCTAGATGGCAGAAGAAATTGCTTAGGTTAAGACCATGAATTCTCATCCGAGGATTGACGTGGTGAAGTTTAATAGCACAAATAATTTCAGGATGTGGAGATGTGAGGTTATGGATGCCCTGAATGCATCCAACCTCGAGAATACTCTCCTTCTGGAGAAGAAGAGGAGCACGACCACTGATGAACAGTGGGCAAAGATGAACAGGTCAGCGTGTGGGTTGATTCGATCATGTTTATCGCAAGACATAAAATATCTTGCACAACATGAGACGTCGGCGAAACATCTGTGGGAAACCCTTGAGAAGAAATACCTGACGAAGAATGTTGAGTCAAGATTGCAGCTTAAGAGTAAGCTGTACAGATTTTAGATGAAGATGGGGAGCACAGTGAATGAGCACATCAACCGATGCACGAAGCTTCTTACAGAGTTGGTGAACGTGGATGTCATTGTAGAAGAGGAGGACAAGGCGATCATCTTCCTGAACTCACTCCCGGAGGAGGAGTATGAGACATTCACACTGACCTTTATCAATGGTAGACAGACGTTGGACTACCAGAGGTGTCGTCTACACTGACAAGTTATGAGACGAGGAAGAAGGAGAGACATCCTTCTCAGTCAAGCTCATCGGCGGAGGCACTGGAAGTAAGAGGCAGGGGTTTATTGAGGAAGGGCAAGGAAGAAAGAGGAAGATCAAAGTCCAGGCTGGGTTTCAGGGATCTCAAAAGGAATCAGTGTGCCTTCTGTAGAGAGATAGGGCACTGGAAAGTGGACTGTCCAAAGTTTAAGGGAAAGAAGAAGGAGTCGAAGGCTGAAGCAAATCTAGCAAAAGTGACGAATACTCAGAGGAGCAGTTCACAGGCAGATAGATCAGATTCGGACTCGTCAGGTTTCTCGTTTTCAGTCAGTTCTCCCATCATTGGTAACTCATGGAAAGATGAGTGGATTTTGGATATAGGTACAACATACCATGCATGCCCTAATCGGGGTTGGTTTTTTAGCTTTGAGAAGCTGGAGGGGTGTTCGGTCATCATGAGCGATAATCACTCATGTAGCATGGAGGGTGTAGGGTGTAGGTACAATCTGAATCAAGATGTTTGATGGGATAGTAAGGGAGCTGAAGGGAGTGAGGTATGTACCTCAGTTGAAGAGAAATCTAATCTCCGTGGGAACTTTGGAAGCATCGGGCATGGTGATATCTGTTTGAGATGGCGATCTCAGGATGATCAAGGGCTCGATGGTGGTGATGAAGGGCGTTCGCCGAGGAAATCTCTACTACTTGAAGGGTAGTACGATTACGGATCAGGTGAAAACTTCGAGTTCCTCAGATGATGGTGGCCCGGAGGTCTGCCAGGGAAAGGTCGGACATGAAGAATAAAAGTCTTTGCGAGCTCCTGCAAAGATGGAATCGCTGGAAGGTGCTGCTACCTGCAAGTTGGACGGTGGACACAGCGTTCTGGACAAGAAGAAGGCGAGATTCAGCACCAGTACTCACTGCAATGAAGGTCTTCTTTATTGTGTTCACATGAGCGTATGGGGACCTGCTAAGACGGCATCGCTTGGAGGTCACAGGTACTTTGTCTCTTTTGTTGATGGTTCATCTAGGCAGGTTTGGATATATCCCATGAGACAAAGGGGTGAAGCCCTAGATGAGTTGGTGAAGTGGAGAGGAAGAATAGAGAGGAAGATAGGTAAGAAGATAAAGGAGCTAAAGATTGGTAGTGTTGGAAAAGACATGAACCAATTCTTACGATTTGGCCAGAACACAGGTATTGCTACTCACTTCACAACAGGTACAGATGGGTTGGCTAAAGATGTAGTCCGTTCCTTACTGGAGGAGGCTCGGCGGTTGTTGTCTAATGCAGGATTAGACAGGTCGTTTTGGGCTGAGGCGACTGAGTATGCTAGTCATCTCATGAGCAGATCGACTGCGATAGGAGGTAAAGCTCCATTAAAAATTTGGTCTGGGAAAGCTGCTCAAGATCATGGTGTGCTGCGGGAGTTTAGAAGTCTGGCCTACTTCAGTGCCAAGAATGGTAAGGTGAATCCGCGAGCAAAGAGGCTTGTCTATTTGGGTGTCAAGAGAAACAGGTATAGGTTATGGGACCCCAAAGACAAAAAGATCATGATGAGCAGGAATGTCACTTTTGGAGAGACTTCAGCTTTGAAGTCCACCGTCTCTCAGCAGGTGGAGAGGCCGAAGACCAAGGTTGGATCGCAGCGGGTGGAGGTTGATGCTACTCCATCATCTCCAGTTGGTTCGGCATTGGAGGAGACCTCACCGGATGTGACACCGAGTGGAGATCATGAAGCCAGGGTTCATTCTGAACAGGTTGAAGACATTGCTGAGGATGTCGAGTTGTTTGCAGCCATTGAAACCAAGATAAAACCACGATTGTAGGTAAAGAAGCATGAATCTCAAGTTTGTGATCGCGACAAGCTGAAGTTAAAAGCCGTTGTTCTCCATGATGGTCGTGAGGAGGTTCATATGACTCAGTCTGACAGGTCCGCTGCTGCAAATACACGTACCAGTGCTCGAGCTTGATGAAGCTCATTTTTGATGAACTACGGATGGCTTGATCCCTTGGGCAGGGTACGTAGGCAACCACATTGGTGCAGCCGCTCTCGAGTCGATGGACAGTTCGGCTCAGATTTGGGAATCTTCACCGAGGTGGAGAATTGTTGGAAAGAGAGAAGTATTGCTGAGGAAGTTGACATGGATCGTCGAGTAGTCGTCGAGTGATCGCCAGGGAAGTCGACGACAAAAAGGCGAAGGAAGCAGCAGCAGCAAACAGCAGCAGCAGAAGGAAACAGGTTGAACGGTCGACCGGCCCAATCTACTGCCTGCAGTATCAGAAGTTCGGTCGACCGGCCCGATCGACCGACGTGCACAACGTGCACAAGTTGGAACTCGGTCGACCGACTGAAAGTACCCGACTCTCTGTTGGGCACCCGGTGGACCGATCGGTCGACCGGTAGAAGGGGTCGGTCGACCGCCCGGTTGACCGACAAGCTGGTGCGGGCTGCGTTTCTGTTTTTTGGAAACCTGTTGGTATAAATACGGGTTTTGCCTAGGGTTTTGTAAATGCTGAAAATTCTGGAGCTCTCTTGAGATTATAGAAGCTGCTAGTATTGTAATTTTCTTCCAAAGTAATAAACCTCTCTTTTGATTGCCCCGGGGACGTAGGCATTGAGGCTGAACCTCGTCAGATTGCTTTGTTTGCGTGTGTTTTCTCTTGGTGTTTGTTTTTGTGCTGTTTGGGATTGTTCTTCTTACTTGGGAGATTCAGGGGATCCTCATCAGATTGTTGTCGTAGGCGCAACACTTCCTACTAGCACTTTCACTGTACGGTGGATCCCACATAAAATTTTGTAAAAACTACCTCTCCAGTGGTGGGCCTCACACTGCCTGGCAAGAGACAGTGAGGAGTTATCAAAAGTCAAGTCCGAACAACCTGATTTTTTATCAAAAATCCCCCGTGCCTTTTGCCTCGAAACCGGGGTGAAAGTGCTCTAAGGATCTATTTTCTCGAGGGTTTAGGTCAAATTTCTGAGCCAACTCAATTTCTAACTCAGAGCGCTATTTTTTTCGCTTGAGGCCCATCAACGAACCAAATCTTATCCGACGCGAAATTGAGAATTTCCGAGCTTGTTTCCAGATGCTCTGCATGTCATGCTCAGTTTTCAGCTGCAGGGTCCCACTCGCAGCTGCTGACCGCATGCGACAACTTCTATTTCTATTATACATTCCAAGTTTCCAACTAGTTGGGCACGTACCATGAACCTGCCACTTTTTGAATGATATTTGTCATGTGACGAAAAGCCCTTCAATAATACTCTCATCCAAAATGATTTCTATTTGCAAGTAAAAGGACAAAAAGGCCTGTGAATAGATCTTGCCTCGCAGACACCTGGTCGTTTTAAATACTTTTAGCATATATTGCCTTGTAGTTTTAAAATTTACATATTTCTCCACATTATTACTATTTTTATTGTTATTCTTAAATAATTTAAGTTTTATCATTCTATTGTCGTTAGGCTAACAAACATTAGTTAATAATATAAGTGGCATTAATACCCTTGTATGCTTATTTAATAACTTTAATAAGCAATCTGGTGTGAAACATACTGTAATGTGAGAATATTATCTCATATTAAAAAGTGACTGAAAAAGTGATGGACTCGAATAGAAAGTGAAAGTCTCTACTTATAAACTTAACCTTTTGGGCTAGATTGGAGCTCAACGTCTATTTAAGGCCCATGATATTCTCACATGGAGGCCCACATAACTCTCCAACAGTGGTAGCAGAGTCCAAATTGTGGCTCACGGGGAGTGAAGTTCAATGTAAAGCGAGACAAGTGAGTTAGGAGTTGATAATGGTTTGGTTTCCTACGAACAATAGAGATTTGTTGATAAATGGTTAGCCGGTTGTTACCCACCTTCCAGTTGTTGAGACCAAAGTCTATGTACTCATGATGAGATTCTCACGGATTGTAGGTCGAGATCCGTTAATGATCTAGAATTTTTGTGAATGATTGAGATATATTCACACATGAAGTGAGAGATTGTTGGGAATTCATGTGTGATTTAAAAAGTGCATAGAAAGTAATGGATTTAGATGGAAAGTGAGACTCTACCTATTAGCTTAAGATTTTGGGTTAGAATAGTTCTCAGCCTCTATTTAGATACCATCGTCTTTTCTCGTGGAGGCTACTATGACTTTCCAACGGTTTTGGGCCCTAATCTCAATTTGTTCTCAGTTACCTGCTACAAAATTTTCCGTAGTCTTTAATTTGTCTTCTTCTTCATATCAATTCTTAGTTCATCATTTTCTTAATGAAGTTCTTGTCTTTAAATTATGGCTTAGTAAAGAAGAAGAAGAAGAAGAAGAAGAAGAAGCAGGGTTAAAAGAGATAAAGTTGTTATCATTTCATTTTGAATTTAAACTAATTTCGATATAAATTAGAGTAAAAATTTAAAGTATGGGTTGAGTTTAAAATAACAAATGGTAATTTAGTCTAAAACTATGCTGACTTATGCCATGTGATGACTTGTGTTAACAAAGAGAGTGAATGTGACAAGGACAACAAATTTTTTAGAATATTAGCAGTAATTCATGAAATAATATTTGAAGATTACGTGACTTTAATTAAAAACTAAGAGAATGAAATTTAGCTCTAATAAACTAGGCATAAAAGAAACACAGCAACTGTGCGCCGTAGGCATAAAGGCATGGATAGGGGTGCCATCGGATCGGATACGGATCGGATATTACCTCTACCATATTCATATCCGCACCCAACCTTCGGATACGGATACGGATACGGATATTGGCGGATGTGAAAAAATGATATCCGTATCCGCCAAAATCGGATATTAGATATAAATCGGATATTTGCGGATCGGATGCGGATACTAATCGGATATGTTAAAAATGGATATGGTTAAAGATAAATTAAACAGAAATGCTTATATTACTTTTTATCTCATCTACTATAATATTAAATATGATACATACTATGATATTGTTGTGTACATATCAATACATTCATCGTATTCATTATCATTTAACTTCTATAACAATAGATTACACGTCCTCCGGTGCTAAATGCCGATTCGGATGATATGGTTGATGTCGAAATACTCAAAATATCATGTGGTGCTCTTGCAAGAATCGAATACTTTTCACTATTACTTTTTCACCAACTCAAAATATCAAAATTTAATACCTTATTTCATTGAAAAATAGTCTTCTCTATACTGATATCATTATGAAGCACGCAACATTCGGATATCGGATCGGATACGAATAAGATATTACTTTTACCATATCCGTATCCGCACCTACCTTTCGGATACGGATACGGATACGAATATTGACGGATGTGAAAAAATGATATCCGTATCCGGATTGGAGGCGGATTCGAATGCGGATATCCGCGGATAATCCGTATCCGGTGGCACCCCTAGGCATGGACCATTTTATTTGTCTAAGAACTAAATAAAAGAAAGGGAAGGAAAAAAAAAAAAAGAAGAAAAAGAAAAGAAAAGAGGAAAAAAATTAGAAAGAAAGAGGAAGAAGGATGGAAATATTTTATATATTGATGTAACTACACCTGCTTGATCACCCAGTAGAAGGCAGGTGGACCCCTGCTGCCATATATATTGGCCCATCCTGGAGCCCACGAGAAGCAATGAAAACGGTGACCGTGACATTGGCCCCGGGCTAGGGCCGATGGATTTGGTTGAAGATCTGGAAACATGCAGGCATACGTGCATACATCTCGTTCACAACTTTATCTACGGCCTGTTTGATTATGGGTAAAAGTGAGAAAGTGAGGAATTGAGAAAGTGATAATAATTCCTTTTGAAATTTAAGAATTGATTAGTAAGTTTTTTGATGTTGGGATGTTATTGGGAAGTGTGGTTTGAAAAATATTTTGTCTTCTCTGATGTTTGAATGATAATGTGAAAGTTAAAAGTGAAATTGACCATAAAGTTGACCGTAAAATAATATTAAAATTAAAATTAATTAAGAAAAATAAAAAATAGACTGTAATTAGAATGCAAGTGAGATTTACATGATCAAAAAATTAACTGTTTTGTGCTACAACTTATTACAAATGAGATTTACATGACCACAAAATTAACTGTAGCACTCTAAAAGTGAGGAAATGATTGTGTAAAAGAGAAAAGAGGAAAGGAAAAGGGGTTTTCTTATTTTCCTTTTCCGGTGTTTGGATAGATAGGAAAGTGAGCAATTATACTTTCCTATTTTCTTATTTCCGCCCACTTCCTTGCAACCAAACAGCCCCTTAGGGTTGTTTGGATGCATAGGGAAGTGAGGAAGTGGGAGGACTCATTTTTCACTTTTATTGCCATCCAAACTCCGGAAAAAAAAAAGGGAAAACTCCTTTTCTTTTCTCTTTTTCCTTTTACACCTCTTTTTTACCCAACTATTTCCTCACTGTCAAGGTGCTACAGTTAATTTTGTGGTCATATAAACTCACTTGCATTCTAATTACAGTCCAATTTTTTTATAATAAATTTTTATTTTAATATTATTTTGTGGTCAATTTTTTTATTTCTACTCCACATTGTCATCCAAATACCGAAAAAAACATAATATTTTTCAAACCACACTTCCTAATAACATTCAAACACCGAAAAACTTATTAACTAATTCTCAAGTTCCAAAGAGAATTATTACTGCTTTCTCACTTTCACTCCTAATCAAACAACTCCAATGAGACAAAATGAAGCGCGAGAGCACTGAAAAATAGTCTGATCTTTTTGTTTTTTTTTTCCCCCTTGTTTATCAACTGGATGTGTACTGGAAGAGAAAAAAACTAAATTGGTAACGATTATAAGTTGGGTTTCTCCAGCATTGATCTCTTAAATCACACATAATTTGGGAATACTTTCTAAAAGAATATATTTGCAATTAGTTATTCGCTTCAATCTAATAAGTTGTTTTATTTATTTATTTATTATAACAATTATATTTTTTTTTTCTTATTTTACCCCGGACATTCCTTGTTTTCTCTCAGCCGCGGATAGCTTAAAGTCTCGCTTCTCAGTGTATTAGTTTTAATTCGACAAATGTAGAATCATATAAATATTAATAGTATAATTAGCATTGCCTCAGCCAGTTGACCTGAAACGACACGCCTTGAATCCGTGCGCAAGCAAACAGTGACAAGTAACCCTGGCCCCGGGGCTAAGGACTTTTGTGTCTGTTTTGCTTGAATACAAACATTCATATGTATCACAACTTTCTTTTAAAAAATAAGAGGTAGGATTTTTTATTTTTATTTTTCAGTATTCTCCCACTCCATACTCTCAAGTGGTTGTGTAAAATATATATTGATCAATTGAAAGGTTCCCTATGTTTATTCTTAAAATAAAGGGGAAATTTTTTGAAACATACCCCACCACTGAAATTTTTAAGTCCAAATCAGCTTGACAAAAGAGACTAAATCCAACATTCACAAACCGAGTCAGAGCTACACACTGCTCCAATACGAAACTTCCTCGTTCTCTTCCTTTCACTACATATACACAAAAGCTTGCTCATGCAGCACACTGAACAATTCTCTCTCTATTCAGTGTTCATTGTTCCGCTATCTCGTGCAGTCAGCTACGCAAACAACGACAATGAGAAAGTCCGCAATTGTTGACGGCGGCCTCGCGAAGAACGATGAGACTCCGAGCATTCCAAAAGGGTATGTGCCGCTGCTCGTGGGGAGCGAGGCGGAGGAGAGGGTTCTGGTGCGCGTGAGGCTGTTGAAGGACCCCTGCATATCTTCGCTGCTCGAGACGGCGGCCCAGGAGTTGGGGTATGGCCAGCAGGGGATCCTCAGGCTGCCTTGCGAGGCCGAGCATTTCCGATGGATTGTCAATGAGGTCTCCAAGGCTCTGTAGAAGAAGAATGATGCGTGTTGATCGATTTGTGATGTGTAATTATGTGGTGGTTTTTCTCTCTCTCTCTCTCTCGCGCCTGTTGTAGTTTTGTGAGTATCAGTGAGAAGAGGAGAAACAATAGTTTTAGATTTGGGGTGCTTGGATCGGGGATTAAAATTGTGTGTTTTCCTTCAAATTGTATTAAATTTGTGAAGTTGTGATTAACTGAAGTTGTGATTAACAGACATGGGCAGTTTGATGCTTTATTGATTTGATCTGAATTTGTGCTCCTGGTTTTTGGGCAAGAGGCACAAGAGGAACTTTAAGTTGGAAGAGGGTTTGACTTTGAGAACAGTGATGAATGATCCGATTCATATCCCAGAGTAAGTCCCAGAAGTAAACTCCGCTTATGTTATGCTGGTTTTGATTGAAAGAGAGAGTGAATTGAGAGTGATTAAAATGATCATACTTGATGGGAAGATTGATAATCTCTCATTGTTCGGGTGGAGAAATAATTTACCACTTGAAAAAAAAAAAAAAATGCTATTTCTCGAAGTGGAAGATTCATTCTTGAACTCTATCTTGTTCGTATCTCTTGTTCTTTTTAAGATAAAATGGTGAGACCCTAGGCCCCCTCTGTTTCATCAAAGGGTGTTTAATGAAACTAAAGTACAAAATACAGAGTACCATCGGTTACACAAAATAAAACATACATTAAATATGGATATCTCAAGGGGCTACATAGATGCATATAGGGTAGTATATGGCCGATAGAGCTCCCAAAAAAGGGGGGAAAAAATGTTTGTGCGGATCATTTTCGAAAGATGTCCTCCATTGAATCCTCGTCTTCGCCATCTAAGGAAGCGCCATGATCCGCGCTGCTGATCTGCTACGCCAAATTCAACAGGTGTAACACTCAGGTTATTAAACCCTAAATTAATATTTTAATTTGGCTTAAAGAGATTTTTTTTTTAAATTCTTCAGATTTTTTTAATTAACTGTTTCTATGTAAAATGAATACCGGTAATTCATTAGGAGAAATTCAGAGCGAAATTTAATTTTTATCCAATTAATTGATATGAGAAATTTGATATTTATATATTATTGCACAGTAATATACGAGTGTCTGTGTAACACCTAAATCTTTATTAAATCTTGGTTTTTTTTCCTTATATTTCTGAATTTTGGAATATATCGGTAACGAGAATCGTTAATTAGTATATTACTGAATATTCTTTTAAAATTATTATTAATTTATTTTGAGTAGCAGAGTATTGAAAAAAAAAGTGAAAATATATGAACGTATTTATTTCATGAAATATTGATATACATACCAAGTATTGATTTGTAATTCTAATTGTATATATAATTAGATTCATTTGAGTATAGAAATGAAGGAAAAAAGGAAAAGAAAAAGAAAATATAAACTAAATTAATTTAGTATTGGGTACGGGAAGCGCGGGGGCAGGTGGATGATGACTTAGATGAGAACTCTCCCCCTCCCCATCCCCCTTCCTTCCTCTATCTCTGAGTCTCTCTCTCCCTCTTTTTCTTTTTCTCTCTCTGACCAACGGTTGATGACCAACTAGGGGAGGTTGGTGTCGGGGCCTACCCAGTGATGGCCGGGTGCGACGGTGTGGGGGGGAGCAGCAACCCCCACCTCTCTCTTCCGCTCTCGCTCTCCTCTCACTCACTCACTCTCTCTATCTCCCGCGCTCTCTCATTCTCTCTTGTTACGGCGGCGACACCGGGGAGGTCGTCAGAGGCGACCGAGGGGCGATGTCCAAGCGGTGCAGGATCGGGCAGCGTGGAGCAGCAGAAGCAATAATTGTTGTTGCTGTTGCTTGTAGAAGAAGAAGGGGAAGAAGTGGGTTGGGTTTTGGGTGCCATAAAAATTCAAACCCGACGTTTTACAATCCGAACCTCACCCGTTTACATAATAAAGGTAAAACTTCTTTTGGCCCCATGATCTATTAGATAATTATTTTTGGCCCCCTAGAAAATTATCAATAGCTTCTGAAAATTTTCAGTTATTACATATCTAACTCCATTTCATATCTTGTGGGTATTCAGGCGATATCTCGGTTATCCGGATTCCGATTTGCATGATTCTAAAGCCGTTGGATTCATGGAGACGAGAACTATGAGTCTACATTTTTAGTTATGTGGTATCTGGTGTTTAAAGAATTGACAAGACTAAGTGATGGGTAAAGTCTGTCTCTGATTTCAATTAAAAGTTATGATTCATATATTAATGTGTATTATAATGATGATTATATTCAAGAGAAGATTTATAGTAAATTCATTTGATATATAGTAAGAAAAGATTTACAGCAAGTTTATCCTTTATGGCACTCTCTGTATCATTTAATAAGCTTGCTTCCTCTTCATCTTCTCACATATTTATTGATTATTCATTACTCTCGAGTCTTGCAAATATCACTTCCGGGTTTGTCCCCCGGACTCGAAATTTAAATCTACAGTAGCATTTACCAAGCTCAGACCCTCCTGTCCAACAATACTTGATAATACCCCAGACATGGCTAAATCTCCAATCTGAATAATAAGATCAAATCAACTCATGTATATAGAATAATTCCCAGATCAAGGGAATAAAAATCCAGAATTTCCAAGAAAATGTAATCAACTTATCATCTTTTCTGTATAATTCATTTAATCCTAATAATAACTTATTGGTGTCATTATGTTTTGGAGTAAGTCAGACTTGATATTTTCGTCACTCTCTTCTCCCAGTGCCCATACCAGTGGGGATTCATGTTTGGGTCCCACAACCTTAGCTGAATTCATTTGAATTCAGATATGTGAGTATCTAAATTCAAGTGCAAAAGAGTGATAAAATATCTAATATCTCAGAATTTAACCAAATAAGTAAGGACCCTCTACCCTCCTTAATATTATCTACATACAAGCATACATACAATTATAATAAATCATATTCTCTATATCTATTTGGACTACATGTATTTAAATCATGCTCTAATACCAACTATGACGGTCCCAGATATTATTTCATTAATCGTTCACTTATCGTCAAATCAGGAGAATAATTATCATTTCTTATAACACAATTACTTAAATTTCGGCAACATCTCTCCTGAAATTCGACATTTCTCCAATATAGTACATTTCATCAACAGCCTACACTGCTTTACATTAATCCTAACAACATAATATATAAAGACAATCACCCACGCAGTCGACAATAATATCTCGGCTTGACAGCGCCTACTTAGTTTGAAAGGAAAATATATGTATATCATACTTTCGAATCATCCATGCGAATACTTACCCTTAGGAGAAACACATAATCCTCTCTTCGCTAAATTTAACATACACACTGATGTATTATAATACATAACTATACATACCAACGAGTTTAATGATATATATATATATACGTACACACATGAGTTCGATATTGTCATATCTACAATATTATTATTATATAACAAAAGTAGACAAAAGTGGTAAAAGGCTCGAGACTCCAACAATGTTACAAGTATGCACTAAGCTACGCTCTTATTCTTGTTCTGACTTAAAAACATGATTAATTAATGGAGCGAGCTCAACAACTCAGCGAGTGGAGTGATATATATATAAATTTATTTTTCTAACTGAAATAATGATATATGCAGATGCAAAATGATACAAACTTGTAGAATAATCAAGAATTTCGTAATGTTGATGATGACATGATTGTTTTTATATTATTTCCATGTTGCGATATGATTTTTTTATAAATATCCGAAATCAAACATTCGGTCTATACAGAGTGTCACATATCACTATCTATACCAAATAATTAGCATACACAATATAACATTATCATATACATAAGTATAATAACACTGTCTTCGCACTTCGCCCGTGCAATTTGGGTCCTTTCCTCCTATAGTAACATATTATATATATAATATATATATATATATATATATATATATATATATATATATATATATATATATATATATATATATATTATAACAATACCCCATCTTCTCCCATCCGCTCGTGTAATACAGATTCCTTCTTTCAATAATAACACGGTATATATACAAATAATTATACTTACATTTATTCGCACATCCACTTTCATATGAGCCATATATCACCCACATCTTTCATATTTTAGAATTATCATATTTCTTATTGGGATCTACCGATTTGGTAGTATTTTATAATTATATGGTATACACAAAATTAGTTTGTTCAATCCATATCGCGCACATGTACAAGATTCCATAATATAGATTATAGATAATATCCATCGCATACTAGTAACATGAATTTATATAAGTTATCGCATGTCCCATTACATTTATCACAATTTCCGTATATTATGTGTCAATGCCTTTGTATACCTAAAATTAGGATCATGAGTTTCCGCTTTGGTTTCTAACAGTTAAATCAGTGTATTTACATATCAAACGTAATATATTGATATAGAGCTCCACTCACCTTCGGCTGATTCCTTTCACAGACTCTACACCGGAACGAAATCACCACCATGTTCCACGAAACTAACACCACGTATGCATTATGTGTATTTGGTATCTCTTAGATACTATGAGAATTCTTTAAAATACGATAACAAACTAAAAATTGAAAGCATATAAACTTAACTGTGTGTGACATATCAGTATGGATATGAACGTGTTTGTGATAATGACATGCATACATATGTATATGATAATTGTACATGTAGCATTTGTTTATGCAAACTGGTATGTAATTATATGCATGCATATCATTTATTGAATGATGTTTATGTATTATCAGAGGAAAGGATCGGGTGGAACCGGTGGGTGCGAAGATAAGGCAAAATGTATTATCGGAGGAAGAGACCAGGTAGAACCGGTGGGTGCGAAGACGGGAAAAATATATTATCGAAGGAAGGAATCGGGTTGAAACAGAGGTGATCGAAATGGAGTATTGTTATTATTTTTTTTGAAGTGTGCTTGGCAAAACTTTTGTGTCTTGATTTTTTTCTTGGTCAATTAAAAGCATGCATGAACATATATTTATAACATCCGATATGTAGATACGATTGTTTATAATATCTGGTATATGGATGTGATTGTTTATGACATTCGGTATATGAATGTGGTTGTTTATGACATCCGGTATCTGAATGTGTCTATTGTGTGCTTCATTATATATGAACATACGATTACAAATTTGATACTGCAGTGAGCAGTATATGATGTTCGCGTGTTTTATATTTCATATGTATGTAAGAAGAATAATAATAAATTGTAAATAAATATAAAAATAATAAGATTATATGCTCTAGGAGATGCGTTTGTGACCGTGATTCATATGTAAAATACGAACATATTACGAACTGAATATAAGTAAGATATTAGTATATTTGTGATTGGTGAATCATTAGATTAATATAAGAGATAGACAATCGAGTTAGATATTATATAACAAAAGATATAGTATATCGATTAATTAGACATGTATGTCCAGAAGAGCGTGAAGAGCCAGTATCAAATAATAGAAGGCATCAATGACCTATTAAACTGTATTATTCACCATAAATAGGAAGATAATTAAGATTATTTGTGAAATTGTACAACTGCATCATACTTGATTTGCGATTTTATTAAATACAAACTTTACTTTGCATGACTTTACTCCCTGAGCTGTCGAGCTCACCTCACTTCAGATTGATGTCTTTCTGATCCTGTGTAAAGTTCTAAGATCTTTTGATGGAAAGCCAGAAGACTTACTTGTTGATCCGTTGCTTAAAATTCTAAAATGATTTTCTTTTGTCTGTAGATATAGTTACTATAACCCTGTATGTATTTGGGTGTGTTTTAGTACATGATCAAATTGGAATGTAGACTTGGAATGTATTTGTTTCTGTTGATCATAAACTTAATTTTTTGAGCTTGGTTCTTGAGATAAGTAATGTATATATTAGTTCTGCTTTTTCTTATTTTGGATTAGAGTCGATCATGTGGTATCAGAACCGAAAACAGTACTCTGGTGCATCTGTTTATTTGATTGATTTTGAGATGAAATTATATGATGGAATTTGAAATTTATAAGCAGGCAAGGTCAAACAGAAATGAAATTATATATTGCGTGAGATGTTGTATACGGATAAACAGGCTGATGTTAGTCGAAATCTGAGTTATTGTATAGGCACAGATTTCATATTTCAGAGGAGATGCTGTCGAAATTTTCAAAGATTATCTATATAATTAAGAGTAATAGTTTATGATTATAGTAAATCAGTGACTAAAAATCTGAAACCATTACAACAGACATCTAGCAGAGGCCTCTGTGTCACTTGGAATGAGAGTATACAAAAAAATAACATCAACAATGATAAGTGAAGCAGACTCAACTATCTATGAAGATAAAAGTCTAAAAGTCCTATTGTTGTGTTCCCTCCAGATACCCCAACATGCGGACGCTACTAAGACGTCCCATGGTGGGAGCATAAACCGTTGGATCTTCTTGAGATGCCACTTAATCCAACAAGATAAGATGATAGTTGGCATGTCCAGGACTCACATTCTTGTAAGAAAGATGTTCCAAATTTGCTTACTATATTGAGAGATGAGGATAAGCTGTTGAACGGTTTCCAGATAGGAGTTGCAAAGCACACACCCTTTCGGTTCCTGCCGACCCCTTCAGAGAAGATTATCCCTTGTCAATATAGCATTATTGGAAAGGATCCACAAGAAAACTCTAAACCTAAGGGGTGCTTTTGTGTTCCAGATAACTTTCGGATAGCCGGAAACAAGTCCATTGAGATTTTGGATCTTATATACAGACTTAACGAAGTAGTTGTCGTTTGCACCTGAACTCCAAAGCAAAGAGTTTGTGCCGTCAATAGTAGGGTCGGGCAGATTGGTTAGGAAGTTATGAAGCGCACTTTTGACCATTAAGGATGGAAGATTATCTGGGAGGAATCTAGGACACCATCATGCCCGTTGCATGCCATGACTGAATCTTCAGTAAGGAGGCATGCCTGAAGGCTTCTAGAAAGGCATACGGAGGGAAACTGGTTTGCACCATTTATCTTACCAGAACGAATGGATTCACCATTCCCCAGTTAGTAGGCTATCCCCGCCATCACTGTAGCTTTGGTTGATTGAATGCCCTTCCAAAAAGAAGAGGCCGACTGTAACACTCAAAAAATGTGATGTGATGTCCCAAAGACCGAGTAGGTGGCTCTTAGGAGAGAAGCTACTAGCGTGTTAATATTTTTGAATATTTTCCACCACCACCTAGATAACAGGGTCGTGTTCATATCTCGAATAATGGTAACTCCCAAGCCCCCTTCAACTTTGGACCGATAAACTTTGCCCCACTTGAGGAGGTCAAAACCTTCATCATTGGTCCCCCTCAAAAGAATACGCAATTTGTCTATACTCTATAGCACCCATCGTGGAAGTTTGAAGAAAGAGATGAAGTATATACATGTTGTCGACAGAGAGACGTTGAGGAGTGTGATCCTCCCTCCCAAGGGTAGCATTCTTCCTTTCCACTTGTCTATTTTTTTTTCAATTAACTCAAAGAGGTTGGCCCAATCCTCTCTCCTAAGAGTACCTGGTTTGATAGGAAGCCCTAGATACGTAAAAGGGAACTCCTGTATCGAGCAATCCAAGATACCGGTGATGACGTAAGAGCTCAGGTCTTTTACTCTAAAAGATAATGGAGATCTTATGAAAATGTATTCGTAGACCTGAAAAAAGTTCAAATGCATAGAGTACCAATTTCAGAATCCATGTCTGACCAATTTTGGCTTCAGTGTAAAGTAAGGTATGGTCTGCATATTGGAGATTAACAATAGAGTTTGAGTTCCTACAAGTACCTTCCAGGAGACCATGTCCTTTGCATTTGAGAATAATCTTGTTCAGTTCATCAGTGACCAAGACAATTTAGAAAGGGGAGAAGGGGTCCCCTTGTCTAAGGCATTTCCTTCATTAGATTTCTTTTCCCGATACATCATTAATCAGCACAGCTAAATTTAGATGACTGAAGCCACAACAGAATCCAGTTGATCCATCTTGCGGAGAAACCTCTACATGCAAAAGTTTCTAGCAAGCATGTCCAATCTACCGAGTCATATGCATTATGAAAGTCCAATTTGAGAATGATTCCCCAGCTTTTCCTTCTATTGCAATGGTAGATGATTTCCTGGGTGATAACAACTCCATCTAGGATATTTCTTCCTTCGACAAAGCCCGTTTGATATTCGTCAATTAGGACACCCAACACCATCAACAATCATTGCCAAGATTTTAGCAATAACTTTGATCGAGCCATTAAGTATACATATGGACCTAAAGTTGCCAATCTCGAGTGATGTAGCTTTCTTTGAGATGAGTACCAACTAAGAATAGTTAAGTATATTTATACGAAGGTGTACCGCCCAAAGATCCTATCTCCCCGCCCGCCTTCCCCGCCATCCCCGCCATTCCCGGCGAAACTCCTCTGCCCTCCCCACCGCCGTCCCTGCCTCCCCGCCATCCTCGCCTCCTCCCCCCACTGCACGTCGCCTCCCCACCCCCCTCCTCGCTCCCATCCCCCTCCCCTGAGCCCCCCTCTCGCCCCCCCCCCCCCCCCCCCCCGCCTGACCTCCCCTCCTCCAGAGCTATTCGGCAGGAGTCTGTTCGGCCGGAATAGCCGAACATTTCTGAGGGGAAATCTGGGGGAGGCGGATGGGCAAAAGGAGTTCCGGCGATAGGGGGAGGAGGAAGGGGCGCGGGGGAGGGGGGAGGAGGTGGGGGAGCTCCGGTGAGGAGGGAGGTCGGGGAGGAGGGGAGGGGGGAGGCCGGGGAGGTCGTGGGGAGGCCAGGGAGGGGGGGAGAGGAGGGGGAGCGCCGCGCCGGGGAGGGGGTCTCCAGAGAGGTCTAGGGGGGGTGGGGGGGGGGGGGGGGGAGAAGAAATGGATATTTTGAACTTTTCACCAAAGGTGAAATTGTCAAAAAAATAATGATACACTTGTAAATTTTTTTTTTTTTTTGGGTGTGGCTGGGGGGGGGGGGGGTTGGGGGGGTGTCTTTCTCATTTTTTTGGGTAGCAATATCCGTTCCCTCTAGTTCTGCAGCCACATCTTTTCAAGCCTAAATTGTCTTGAATTTCTATAAGACTCCTTAGGTTCGTAATGGAGGCAGAGGGGAACGTGTCAGAGGTTGGTCTATGCAACAGTTTTGCATAAGCCGTTGGAAAAAGTGCTTACGTAAGAGGAAACCAAAATACGGTCCAGCTCAGTCAGATCAGGCCCGTACCCTCAGCCGAAACTAAAATACGATCTAGCTCAGCCAGATGAGGCCCGGACCAGCTCAGCCAGATCAGGCCCGGACCCTCAGCCGAAACTAAAATACGGTCCAGCTCAGCCAGATCAGGCCCGGACCCGTTCTTAATAGAGTCTCATCTGAATTCAGGAGTGATATACATGTAAGAGGTCTGGGTTCCGTTACGGGTCCGAGTACAATGGTACCCAAATCGGAGCCGACGCAACCGATAACAGCCGTAATTCTATTACATACCCCAGTCGAGATCCTGCCTTCTCTGCCAACGTTCTCAAAGTTAGCAAGATTAATATCAAAAGCATTTGATTCGTATTAATTAACCTATTTTGTGTCACCGTTAGTAGACCGTTGGCGTCCCCTTGTATTCTTTTAGACCCAAAACGTGCAGACGAACTCGATTTGTTTATTAGTTTATAAGCGGGTAACACACCGAACAAAACTCGTGCACCGTCTTCTTCAAACACCCACTCAAGCACCCTCTCACAACTGCCTCCATAACCCCCTCCGCAAATGCCGCCGCTCTTTTTCAATGGAGTGCAACTACGGGTGCATTTAAGAATACGCATAAAGTATTTCTTGGTCAAAAAATTAAGTAGACTAGACCGAAAACATTCCCTCATTAGTTTAATTTAATTTTACCGAGTCAAAAAACATGAGCTCTTTCGTCCCTTTCCTTGTTCCTTCATTCATCTATACATATAAGCCCCCATCACAAATGCTTCTCTTTGCTACACAAACTACACACACGTCATATTTTCTACTTGAGCCCCATTAGTTAACAGTAGAGAGAGAGAGAGAGAGAGAGAGAGAGAGAGAGAGAGAGAGAGAGATGAATTTGGTGGGAAGATTGAGAAAGCCCATGGCCAAGATTGGTCAGTCCAAAGAAGAGCAAGTGCCCAAAGGGTACGTGCCGATGCTCATCGGCGAGGAGCCGGAATCGGAGAGAATTTTGGTGCATGTTAGCGTGTTGAAGGACCCGTGCATGTTATCTTTGCTGGAGACGGCTGGTCAAGAGATGGGGTATCGGCAACGAGGGATCCTTAGAATCCCATGTGTTGCCCAGCATTTCCGATGGATTGTTGATGAAATTTCCAAGGCTGCGTGACAACTTCTTTTTCTCCTCTTTTTTTTTTTTTTTAATTTAATTTGTTAAGTACTCTCCATTATTTCATTCTCTTTTGAGAGAAATCAATTCTTTTTTCTTTTTCTTTTTTCAATTTAATTACTTGTTTCCGGCCTCAATCTCTTTGATACATAGCGAGGACTTGACAGTATACAGTGTTATTTTGTAGTGATTACTTCTTTTTGTCTTTATTGTTGTTGTTTAATTTTTTTTTTATGTTTACAGAGAAGAGAGGCCACCCTCCATTCTAATTATTCAAGTTAAGTCGCTTGTTTGAAAATTGCAAGTATTGAACTTGAAACCTCCCACCTATAAGGGAGGGGTCTTGTCAACGAGCGAAACAGTTGGTACTTATTGTTGTTGTTTAGAATGTCGGAGAATTTGTCTTTAACTGAGAGAAAAAACAATTTTCTTACTAAATTCTAGAAATTTTGAATAAAAGTTAATTGTTATTGTGTTACGATTTGGAAATGTTGAGAAAGAAACAAAGAAACCCTCAGGCATTGTTTGGCTACAAGAGTTAGCATGAGTTAAATTGTAACTCTTGCTAACTCTTTCAAATGCCTATTTGAGTGGAGTTGAATAGTAATTATAACAAGTCATATTAAGGGCAATTTTGAATTTAAAAAACAAAAATACGCATTTTGTCCCCTACATTTTTTAGGGCAAATGCTTAACTCAAATTGGTGTAAGAGTAAACAACTCTAATTCCAAGTCTTCCCAAACTTTCTGAATAAAACCCCTTACTCTAATCTCTTAACTCTACTTGCCAAATAAAGCCTCAAAATTTTTTCTTGTCAGGTTCAGATTTGAATTCAGATGCATTCAGATTTAGACATAATATGCATCCGATCCAAACACAACCCGTTTACAGCCCTACAAAACGACCCATTCACAATTTAGCTTTGTACCTAATAGTTCAATCTTTGCATGTTGAGGGAATTATTTTTTTTCCTTAAAACATAATAACTGCTCTTAAATTAAATGAGCAGATGTAATTTGTTCCTGATTAAACTAATAGTCAATGTTGTTAAGAATAGTGTGTTAATCATTTGCTTAATTAATTTATGGGGATTGTGGGGGCGGAACCACCTATAGTAAAATTTAATTAGGAAAAACCTCAATTACATTTTTTCTTCGCTTGGGCCTCATTTTTTTGCGGGCATTAGATTGTAAACACGTGCTTGACTGGTGGTTTAATCAAAAAAATGCAAAAGACTAAAATATCACCATTTTAATTTTTAATTGTGACTTCGACTGCAATTGTGACTTCAGGACTGTGATTTTGTAAGAATTTGTGAGAACTGTAACATAAATTTGTGAGAATTGTGACTTTATGAAAACTTTGACTGCAAACTGCAACTTCAGGACTGCGAATCGCAGTCCTCATATAAAGGAGTGTGACCAAGAGTCTTAATCCTAGGACTGTAAATGGTACCCGTAAACCCAATAACCCGATCCGATCTTTTACTAACGGATCAGGTTCGGATCTAAAAACTAGACTCGAAATTCTTATCGGGTCAGGTACGGGTATCACTATTTCAAACCCAAAACCCGATAACAAACTCGAAAAGAGAGTAAATATTATAAAATGATACTTATAATCATACATTTCACTATATTTAAATTAATAAAATTATAAAAATGAGAACTTGATCATATTATTATAAAAGCAAAATATATAAATTTTCATTTTGCTTCTCATAAACTTAAAATAAACTTTAAAAAATAACTCTCATTAGAACTTTAATACACCTATTTAATATTCGAATCTGACCTGAACCCAATAGTAAAGAAGAGATTCCGACCCGAACCCGAATTTCTTATCGAGTTCGGGTTCGGATATGGGACAGATACGACCCGAACACGACCCGTTTACACCCCTACGTAATCCTCACATAAAAGACTACGACCATGAATCGCTATTCTCACATAAAACACTTCATTTTCATGTTCACTTTATTTTTTTTAGAGCTCTTATGAGGATTGAGATCATGATTGCAGTCATCAAGGTCGCAGCCCTCATGATCATGGTTGCAGTCCTCATGGTTGCAGTCCTCACGAGTCTCATGAGAACTGCGACCATCTCTTCTTTCACGATGTAACTCCCCTCTAAAATTCTAACTCTCCCAAAATCAAAATCAGGACATGAGTTACAGGCCTTGAATCACATTCCTTATATAAAAAGATTGCGACCATTTCAGCATCCTCATCATCCAACAGAAATCAAATCGAAAACTCAAACCCTAGATTTCAAAAATCATCACGAAAATGATCAAATCTATCATGAGATGATTGATGAAGAAGATTGGTGATATCCGTGGAGACGACGAAGAGAATGGATGAACAAAAGCCAAAAAAAGAATTTAATCAATCAGATCTGAAAAGGATAAAATTGGGAGAGAAAAAAATATGAGTTAGTTATATGATAGAGTCCAATTTGAAATGGACCATGTCGCTGATGTGGTTCCGAAAGGATTCGAGGCTGAATCCTTCCCACTCAAATACTATCATACGTCATCTAAATACAAGATTCACTTCGTTGAAGTTGATCTATATTATTTCAAGTAGATATAAATCAAAAATCAAGTATTTTAAATACTTTTTGCATATGCATCATGTAGGAAAAAAGCGGACGGCCTAAATAGTGAATTGGTTAGTTTAATGATGTAGAATATTTGAAATTTAATAAAAAATGGTACGTTAGTATTTTAAGTGTTTAGCTCATGCTGAAATGGTCGGGTCGAGAATTTGTATATTTAAAGATGTAGATCTAAGTAATATGTTATTATCGGCCGTCCATTTTACGTCACTTAATGGGTAGATAAAAAGTATTAAAAATACAAGATTTTTTTGATTTATAGATACTTTAAATAATGTAGATCAGTTAAAACGGAGTGGATCTTATTTCTAAATGTCCTACATTTGTATTTGAGTGGGAAAGATTTGAGCTTGAATCCTTACCGAAGGATCCTAGCTGGGGGGGGGGGGGGGGGGGGGGGGGGGTTGGGGAATTGTTGTTCAGGTTTTGGGTTCTTAAAAATATGGACGAAGCCGAGCCCATTTAGAACGGACTGTTTGTTCCCATACAAGCCTTTTATATACCCAGCAACTTGTTGAAAGCCCAATCCATATTATTATGAATTTATGAACTAAGTGGATCCAGATAAGTGATTGATCAACGCTGAAGCCGAGTTTAGTGATAAAATAATAATGGTGTGGTAATTGGCTGTCGAAGCACAACCTTTGCAACGAAAAAAGTATAAGAAATTGACTAATATAATTAGCAAACTTAATACGAAATTGAATCTAATCCGAAATTTGACAACGCAGAGATCACCTGTTCAGATTAGACCGAACTAATATCTAACGGCAAATTTAACTTTTTCATACTCAATATTTCTTCTCTACTATTATAATGTGAGTCGAGTGTTGCACACCAGGCATTACCTCTGTGCATCACTCCCTGACTTAGATTTGATAATGAAAAGAGGCCCGATATCATTGATGGGTGGGCTAGACTTCAATTGGCGGGGAGCCTAATCCGGCCCAAGATATTGTCAATATATATATATATATATATATATATATATATATATATATATATATATATATATATATATATATGAGAAAAATGTATATCAGCCCGCGGGCTGAGAGAACTCTCTCAGCCTGCGCTGACGTGGCTCAATTTTGCACCCCACTAACTTGCGGCCCGCTTATCGAAAGAAGTTAAATTACCAAATACCCCTTATGAAAAGCTACTTTTTCGGTAAAAGACAGTG
Organism: Agave tequilana; assembly: GCA_038442645.1. Classification (NCBI taxonomy): domain Eukaryota; kingdom Viridiplantae; phylum Streptophyta; class Magnoliopsida; order Asparagales; family Asparagaceae; genus Agave; species Agave tequilana. The sequence continues at coordinate 31,991 of JAVJIF010027634.1, read as the reverse complement.
AATGCTGCTTCTTTAATTTTTTTATCTGATTTGATATTTAATAATTTTTAATATAGTCGCAGTACTTATGAGAACTGCTACCACGGTCGCAGTCTTTCTAAGGACTGCTACCAAGGTCGCAGTCTTTTTCTGAGGACTGCTACCAAGGTCGCAGTGTTTTTATGAGAACTGCTACCACGGTCGCAGTCTTTTCTAAGGACTGCTACCAAGGTCGCAGTCTTTTTCTGAGGACTGCTACCAAGGTCGTAGTCTTTTTCTGAGGACTGCTATCATGGTCGCAGTGTTTTTATGAGAACTGCTACCACAGTCGCAGTCTTTTCTAAGGACTGCTACCACGGTCGCAGTCTTTTTCTGAGGACTGCTACCAAGGTCGCAGTCTTTTTCTGAGGACTGCTACCAAAGTCTGCTACCACAGTCTTTTCTAAGGACTGCGACCATGGTCGCAGTCTTTTTCTGAGGACTGCTACCAAGGTCGCAGTCTTTTTCTGAGGACTGCTACCAAGGTCTGCTACCAAGGTCGCAGTCTTTTTCTGAGGACTGCTACCAAGGTCGGTAAAAAGTTGTGAGGGAGGGTATTTTGGAAATTACAATGTTGAGGTGACTGGCATTAAATTGGGCGGGATTTTACAAGATTTTGCCCGCCAAAATTATTACAGATGTGGGGCGGTGATGTTGCCACGCCCGCAGGCTGAGAAAACTCTCTCAGCCCGCGGGCTGAGGTACAGTAAGCCCTATATATATATATATATATATATATATATATATATATATATATATATATATATATATATATATTATATATATATATATATATATATGGGGTTACTGTACTTCAGCCTGCAGGCTGAGAGAGTTTCTCAGCCTGCGGGACGTGGCTGAATATATGCCACACATCGGCCGCAGAGTGTAAGCGCCAAAAAAATCAAAAAATTCCCGTCTAAACAATTGTGAAACAAATTGACAAAAATACCCCTTACAAACAGAATGAAGACGACGAATCTGCTTATGATGGTGATAATGACGAGGATTAGGATTTCCTGATGTCTGATATTCAACCTTATTTGTCTTCTTTTAAAAAGCTTTTAATTCTCTTTTTTTTGTAAGGTCTCTTTCTCACTATATTAACTTATAAACTCTTTTAATTACATATGAAACTGCGACCGCTGTTCTTATATACTGCGACCATAGTCGCAGTCCTACTACGTATGCAATAAGTAAAAATAATTCATAGTTTATAGGCTGCTGAGACAACAGTTACGGTGAACTGCGACTGTAGAATCAGTCCTTATTCAGACAACAGTCACAAATAAAGAACAAAAAAGAATATAAGATAATACGTAAACTGTGATTATACTATCGCTCTCGTTAAGTACTGCGACCATAGTCGCGGAACTGCGATCATAGTCGCAGTCCATGGTCGCATAATATATGTAAAAACCAATTTAATTGTTATATGAGGATCAGACAACATTAATAAAAACAAAAAAAAATATAAAATAACACGTAAACTGTGATTATACTATCGCTCTCGTTAAATACTGCGACCATAGTCGCAGTCCATGGTCGCAAAATATATGTAAAAACCAACTTAATTGTCCATAAGAGGATCGGACAAAATTCAGAAATTATACGAAGTACAGTATTTGATGACTAACAATTGAAAATTTATGGTCGCAATTATTTAATCATTTATCAGTTCCCAATGCGACTATGGTCGCAATAATAAACTATTTTGGAGTTCAAAGTAATTTAAAGTTATAGTGTATTAACTTTTAAACTATTTTGGATAACTGAACGGTCACCTAGGAAGTATACAATTTTGGGGAAAAGGTAGAAAATAAATTTGGGAGATATTCACGTGGTCCGAGAGCTTAAACCTTTTGGAATTCCGGGATTAAAAATATATAAAGGGTCATCAGCAAAGGATTAAAAACATACTAAATTATTTTTGCTCAAACTCGTTACTCTCACTGTTCGGAAAATAGATTCAAAAAATGTCTTCTCCACCGTCTTCACCGGAAAAAAAGCCAATCATCTAATGATGATTGGATGTATAGTTCTGAAGCGATGCCTCGCTACGGGTCAGAGGATGAGCTTGATAGAGACGACCCGTTCCGAGAGTTCATTGATGAACCAAAATACAAACATGAAGAGGAAGAAAGCGAAAAGGAGATTGTCGCTGAAGAGGAGGAAGGGGCGGAGCGATACGGAAGACGAAAGCATTCATACTCTTGACGACGAATCTGATTACGATGGTGATGACGAGGATTAAAAGTTTAAAAATTGTATTTTATTTTTTTTTAAATATATATAAATCTGTTTTCTAAGGTTAATTGTGTGAATTATATTTTTTACTACTATGTCTTGGTTGAAATGTTGTACAATTGTTACAAACCTTAATTTTAAATATTTTACGCTAAACGAATATACTGCGATCAAGGACGCAGTTAATAATTATATTACTTCACCCGTATAAAATTTTAAAAAATAAAGGTGCGACTTGGTCGCAGTTGCTGGCCGCAGTCTTAATAAAATACACTGCGACCTTGGTCGCAGTTGCTGGTCTTTAGTCTTAATCAATAACAAACACTGCGACCTTGGTCGCTATGCGTGTTAATATAAAAGAAAAACCTACCTAACGTACTGCGACCTAGGTCGCTATGCGTGTTAATATAAAAGAAACACCTACCTAACGTACTGCGACCTAAGTCGCAGTCATTGTACTGCGACCCTAGATTGCAGATGTTGGCCCTCTTTATCAATAATAACATTGCGACCTTGGTCGCAATTAACCATGTACACTGCGACCAAAGTCTCTGTCTACGTTATATACACAAAAAATAAACTATGTAGGAGAACCTAGATCTGACAAAGAGAGATAAGGAAATATGGAGAAAAAATAATTTATAAACAATAACCTAAATAATATAAAGAGCGGCAAAAAGAAAGGGAAAAAATAATAATAAATAATAACCCAAGTCAGACAACGTGCGCTCCAAAAAATTGCCTTTGGGCAAATAATAATAAACAATAAGGAAAGTTAACGAAAGAGTAGCTTTTCATAAGGGGTATTTGGTAATTTAACTTCTTCCTATAAGCGGGCCGTAAGTTAGTGAGGTGACAAATTGAGCCACGTCACCGCAGGCTGAGAGAGTACTCTCAGCCCGCAGGCTGATATACATTTCTCTCTCTCTCTCTGTCTCTCTCTCTCTCTATATATATTATATATATATATATATATATATATATATATATATATATATATATATATATATATATATATATATATATATATTGAAGCAAAACGGTTGAGACTAACCCTTCCCCGTTTCATTAAGAAGTAGTTAAGGAAACGAGCCAAAGTACGTGGCAATTTGAAAGACAAGAGTTACGTGATTTTTCCTTCTGATTTAATTTTTTGGGTCAAGCATGCTTTCAGAATTGTATTTTGTATTTAAGCTATAATTGACTTTTTTTAAGTGTAGTGGTTAAATTTTGACTCTCATCAGAATGATGATACGTGTCCAAGTTACCAAGAGCTTCCTCAGAATTTCACAACTCTCAGGGTCCAACTTGAAGCCTCCATCACATCTAGTCTTCCCGAGGTCTCATTCCTCCGTCCCGAAGTGTCTTCCATTCTCGAGCTACCATCTGTCCTGAAGACGTTCTCAGTTCAGAGTCGAACTCCACCACTCCGAGGTTTCATCTTTCCGAGATCTTCTCATTTCAAAAGTCTCCAACCTCAAGTCAAAAGCTCCAAACATCAGTCCACCGGATGTCTACCTATCGTTACGCAACTCTATCATTCACACATTCATAACATGTAACATTCTTTTCAGTGCGAGCATTTATGGAAAGTGGCAGAGTTTTCGGCCTGTAATTTCAACCAATCAGCACCAGCAATCACATTCATTCCAATAAATCCAACACGTACGGATCGTGCAATTACAGCAGCCCGCTAATTCCGCCTCTACGCCTGCATTCTTGTCAGGTATACATATGATCCTTTTTCCCTGAGGAGAAGGGGATCGCTTCCTTACCTCTGAGAACACACACATACACCATTATTTTTCTATTCCAGTTCATCATCACACTAGCAGCTCCCTGTGCTAGTCCACTTTTTCATCACATCGACAGTTCTTTCCCTATGCCGGTCTTTCTTACCTTTCCGACCACTGATTTTCACGTTCGAAGTTCTTAGGCTGCCATCATATCAGCGCTCTTAACATGAAAGGTGGTCTTTCCCATGTGTGTTCTGGCAGGTATTACGGAGAGCGTCTCAAATTGCTCGTGATGGGTTCGATCCACGATAAGCCGTTTTTTATCCACCACATTAAGGGAAAAAAAAAATATAGATATACCTGAAAATTTGCTAGTTTTGGGTAACAAGAACAAAAGCGCAAAGCAATTAATTCTATCCTATTTTGTAGGCATGGCTTAAATTGCAGATAGATATTCTCAACCGAATTATTTATACATTCTCTTCTTTTCCCTTCCCCTTTAAAAATTAAACCTAACCCACAACAGCCCATTAACTCGTGTTGTCGTCTATTTTTCTGAAATAAATGAGGACAGAGGCATCTTCTCTGTATCTTTTTTCAGTAATTGCAATGTCCAAACTCAACTGACCCATTTATGTAGAACGTTGCTCAGGGATTTTTTTTAGATGTTAGTCAAATCATGAGGCTTCTTCAATTCTAATTACAGTTAATTGGGAATGTGATTAGAAAGAATTAGATATGATGATTTCGAAATTTTGACTAGTTGACAATTTTACCCCTCAACAAGTAGTATTATGATAGATTGCATGCCTCGTGTGAATAAGAATATTTTCGTTAAAGTCCAGGTTTTACGTACCAACATGAGATTGATCATCTTATAATATGTGTACACATGAAACATGAACTAAATTCAGAATTGATGATTCCTTAAAACAGTCTTAGTTTGTCTCGCTTCGAGATAAAGCTCAAAACCGCCACTCCAGCCAACAAGCGTTTGTCTGGATTTTTTGATGACTTAGGCTCTGCTTCCTTCAACTCTGCTAAACACTGCTAAGTGTAGCTAACTGAACAATCAAGAGCATTTGATCTATTGATCAAGAGCAACAGAAAAGGTTCCTGCCTCTTAAATTGTGGAAGAATTGAATGAAAATAAACTAACTCCATCGAAGCATTAGCGAAACTCTAATTATTTTTATTATTGATTAACTGTCAAATATATTTTCTTCAAATGAAATTGCTTTTTTTTAAATTATTACTACTATTATTATCTTTATCATTTTTTTTGAAGGATAAATTACTGTTTTACGCGAAGTGAGATTTGAAATTCAAACCTTAGCGGTGATTTAAAAAAGAAAAAAAAAAAAAAAAAAAAAAGAAATGGGGGTCCCAGATGGCATAGGGCCTAAATGGCTGCAATAATTGAGGGGAGGGTCACTCGTGGGAGCAAACAAAGGGGCAAACATTGATGAGAGCGACAACAGAACCAACTATTTCCCTTTCATCAATGTATTTAAGTAGATACAAGTCAATAGTGTGGGTGCGCGTCTCTTGCAGGCTCGTTATTAATGCCAGAACACGACTCGCTCTTTGGGGCCCACCGCTTCATTAAATGTTCTTTTTGGAATACAAAATGGAAATGCCTGATTTTTCTACGTGCTTTATGAAGGAGGACGTTCTTGAGAGACCACTTTCAACTAACAAGTAGTGTTGCGGCAAAATGTGATTCACTGTAGTTTTATGGTGTTTGGATACTGCGTTCAACCAAATACTCACGGCAGCGAAGTATTTATTCTCACTCTTTCCCTCCATAAAGGATCATCTGTCTAGTGTGTGTATTCTATTCGTATTTGTAAGTGTAACATGTTTCGAACTTTTAACTCCCTAAATAGAAATCACACAGGTTCTTATCAACTCTCTTCAAAATGTTCTTGTAATTTTTTTTATATGTGCACATGCTTAATTATTTCGAACATAAGTCTCGGTTCAAACTTGGTTTGACGAAGTCATACAACTGTTGGAATTGAAGAAAATAAAGCTGAATCTTCGAGATGAATTATGGCAAGATCCGTTGATCAAATCAACCGGATGATGGTTGGAGTGTTCTCCTTCCATTTGTGATGAACGTGGTATATTTACATGTTCAATTCCGACTTCGAATGAATGAGATATTCAAGTTCAAAGATTGCCTAATTCAAAGCCAAAAGGGACTAAATTTAGCTACAAGCATTTAGTCCCACATTGGCCATGTGATGAAGTATATGGGGTATAAATAGAGAAAAAATGAGACCAAAGGGTGTGCCCTTTGGGTACTTGGAGTTTTCGCGCGCGAATTGGAGGGAACTATACTCGTACGTGCACGCACGCGCGCCGGCGCCGGGCTCGGGCCTGGGCTGGGCCTGGGTCTGGGTCTGGGTCCGTGGGCCGTGGGCCGTGGGCTCGGGCTCGGTGGTCCGTGGTCCGTGGTCTGATCAGAGTTCCCTACCTGGTTCTCTTTTGAATCAGGGGACGTTAATCCAACCCGGACGAGAATACCCCTCCAGAGCGCTATAAAAAGCGCTCCAGGGGTCCATTCTCAGACACACCAAACTGAAGAATCTTTCTCTCTTCTGAAAGATCTCTCCCTCTCTCTATAAGTTCTGACTCCGTTCTGAACTGGGCTCCAGCGAAGTGCGACTCCTCGACTTCCAGAGCAACTTCCAACAGCGAAGTGGGAATCCACGAATTCCAGAAGTGACTTCCAACGAAGTGGGAATCCGCGACTTCCAAGTGAAGTGGGAATCCGAAGCTACTTCCTAAAGGAGATTCTGCCAAAATTCTTCAACCTTTCTACGTCCTCAACAGTGGGGTTCCTCCAAAGAGTAAGACAAATATTCATATGAAATTTGTCGTTATACCGCTGTTTTGCTAATCCTGTGTAGGTACTGGTTGACTACGGTTCGACCGTACGGTATTTGGTAGTGCTGTCCAAATACCGTGAAGAAGTGTTGTATCTTGGGAGACCAGCGTCCATTATCCCGTAAGCACGGTGCGGGGGACGTAATTGTCTTAAGGAGATTCGCTGTAAGCGTACCTCACTTCAATTACTGTATAAGTGGACTAAGTCCTTTATACAGGGGATATACTTTATAGTATATCGAGATTGACTTAGATTCAGTCTAAGTGAAACTGTATAAGTGGATTATATCTTTTATACAGGGGATATACTTTACAGTATATTGTGACTGACTTGGATTCAGTCTAATTGGTGCTTAAACCAAGGAAGGAAATTGAAAGGTGGTTCTTAAATTAAGGAACGTTCTATTGAACGGAAAACCTCCCACCTGATATTTGCGACCTGGCCAATTAGATGTTGATATCTCAGTGATCTTGATAAGTTGTCAGATTGATTCTTGTTAAGCAGAATACCCAACAATCTTAAGACAATTAATATTGAAGTTCTAACTTCAGTTCTGCTTGAACTTGCAAAAGATGTCTGATACAAATCAAGATAGCTCAAGCAAGGCAACAAACATGCCGCTCCAAAGTTTGATGCCTCCTCCACTTCCTAACCCGAAGCCGGAGAAGCCAGGAAAGTTTGATGGCACAGAATTCAAGAGGTGGCAACAGAAGATGTACTTCTACTTGACCACTCTTCATCTGGCCAGATTCCTGGAAGAAGATCCACCAGAGCCTGCAACTGATGCATGGACTCAATGTGACTTCCTTTGCCGAAATTATGTTCTTAATGGACTGGATGACTCTCTTTATAATGTCTACAGTCCAATCACTACGGCAAAGAAGTTATGGGCCAGTCTTGACAAGAAGTACAAGACTGAAGATGCTGGTACCAAGAAGTTCGTCGTTGGACGATTTCTAGAGTACAAAATGGTGGATAGCAAGACTGTCATCAGTCAGGTGCAAGAGTTCCAACTTATCTTGCATGAGATAGAAGCCGAAGGTATGATCCTACCTGAAAATTTTCAGGTTGCTACTATCGTGAGAAAACTCCCACCTGCGTGGAGAGATTTCAAGAACTACCTTAAGCACAAGCGAAAGGAGTTGAAGTTGGAGGATCTCATTGTGAGGCTTCGTATTGAGAAGGACAACAGAAAGTCCGAGAAAAGGAGCAGTAAGAACTCCTACGAAGCAAAAGCCAATGTGATCGAAGACTCAAAGGGGAAAGCGTCTACTTCCAAAGGCTTAAAGCGGAAGAAGACTTCCCAAGGGTACAAAGGCAAGGTCCAAGAAGGCAAGAACATGCGCTTCAAGGGAACTTGCTACATCTGCAACAAAGAGGGGCATAAGGCGAATGAATGTCGCAGCCGTCTCAAAAAAAACAAGAATCTTGTTGATTGTCTTTTTAAAGACAATGTTGCAGTGGTAGACAAAAAGTCTGTGTATCTGTACCCGAAACTTATAAATAAAGAAAATTCTTCTGTTTATTTGCTTGAGTCTCCTATTTTGTGGCATGCTAGATTAGGGCATGTAAATTACAAGTCTTTGAAAAACTTGTCTAATCTGGGATATATTCCTAAACTCAACTTGGAAGAAATTCGCAAGTGTGAGGTTTGTGTTGTGGCCAAGTTGGCTAAAAATTCATTTCACTCAATAGATCGAAATACAGAACCTTTAGGGTTAATTCATAGCGATCTGTGTGACTTGAAATTTATGCCAACTAGAGGCGGTAAAAAGTATTTCATTACTTTTATTGATGACTGTACAAGATACTGTTATGTGTATCTTTTAAACAGTAAAGATGAGGCAATAAATATGTTTACAACATATAAAGCCGAAGTTGAGAATCAACTCAACAAGAAAATCAAGATTCTAAAATCCGATAGAGGCGGAGAATATGATCAAATGATTTTAGTGAGTTATGTGCTAGTTTTGGTATAATCCATCAAACTACAGCACCATACACTCCTCAGCAGAATGAAATTGCTGAACGGAAGAACAGAACTTTGAAGGAGATGGTTAATTCCATGCTCGTAAGTTCTGGAGCTCCGCAGAACTTGTGGGGGGAAGCTGTATTAACTGCAAATCATATTCTAAATAGAGTACCCCACAAGAAACTTGGTCTAATACCATTCGAGTTATGGCATGGAAGGACACCTTCCTACCATTACCTCAAAATGTGGGGGTGCCTTGCAAAGGTGCTAGCACCATTACCTAAAAAGACTAAGTTGGGAGCAAAAACTATAGACTGCGTATTCATAGGCTATGCCTTGAATAGTAGTGCATATAGGTTTCTGGTTCATAAATCAGAAATACCTGATATTCATGTAAACATGATTATCGAATCTCGAGATGCTGTGTTTTTTGAAGATATCCTTCCGTACAAACGGGAAGCAGATAAGACTTCTGGGAAAAGAACACACGAGATGGCGTTCAGGGACGAAAGCCCCGAGGAACGAAATGTAAATGCGGAAATTGAACCAAGAAGAAGTCAGAGATCTAGAATCTCAAAATCTTTTGGTCCAGATTTCATAGCATACGCTATTGAGAGCGAGCCTCAAACATTTAAAGAGGCTATGTCAAACCCAGAAGCACAAATGTGGAAAGAAGCTATAAATAGCGAAATAGAATCCATACTAAGTAATCATACTTGGGAATTGGTAAACTTGCCTCCTGAAAGTAAACCAATTGGGTGTAAGTGGATTTTCAAACGAAAATTAAAACCGATGGATCTATCGATAAGTACAAGGCTAGATTAGTAGCCAAGGGTTATCGGAAAAGAAGGACTTGACTACTTCGATACATATTCACCAGTAACAAGAATAACGTCCATTCGGATGTTGATTGCGATTGCAGTATTGCACAACTTAGATATCCATCAAATGGATGTCAAGACTGCATTCTTAAATGGTGAATTAAATGAAGAAATTTATATGGAGCAACCAGAAGGATTTATAGTCAAGAACCAAGAACACAAGGTGTGTAAATTGGTAAAATCCTTATACGGTTAAAACAGGCTCCAAAACAATGGCATGAGAAATTTGATAGTGTCATGATCAAAAATGGATTCACTATCAATGAATGCGATAAGTGTGTTTACACGAAAACAGTTGGAGATGCATGTATCATTGTCTGTCTTTATGTAGACGACATGTTGATACTTGGGACTAATATTGAGATTATTAAGTCCACTAAAAGAATGTTATCCAATAGTTTTGATATGAAGGATCTGGGGGTTGCTGATGTAATTTTAGGAATTAAAATTACTAGAACACCAGATGGAATCAGTCTATCTCAATCTCACTACGTAGATAAGATGATAGAAAGATTCAAGGATCATGGGATAAAAGAGAATACAAATCCTTTTCTCCCACACGTCCACCTTCACAAGAATACAGGAACTGGAATACGCCAGTTGGAGTATTCGCAGATTATCGGAAGTCTAATGTATTTAATGAATTGCACTAGACCCGATATTGCTTACGCTGTAAGCAAGTTGAGTAGATATACTAGTAATCCTAGTGATCTACATTGGACCGCTCTACTACGAGTATTGGGTTACGTATCACATACCAAGGAATATGCCTTGAGATATGGAAAGTATCCTCCTGTACTGGAAGGATACAGTGATGCTAATTGGATTGCAGATTCTGAGGAATCAAAATCAACTAGCGGATACGTATTTACTCTAGCAGGAGCAGCGGTATCATGGAAATCTTCTAAGCAAACATGTATTGCCCGTTCCACTATGGAATCGGAATTCATAGCCTTAGATAAGGCTGGAGAAGAAGCAGAATGGCTTCGACAATTCTTAGAAGATATACCGTTGTGGCAAAAGCCAGTGCCCGCTATATGTATACACTGCGACAATCAAGCAGCTATATCTAGGGCACAAAATGTGATATACAACGGTAAGTCTAGACATATTCGTCGTAGACATAATACCGTGAAGCAGTTGCTCTCAAATGGAATTATCTCTATTGACTTTGTATCGTCAAAGGATAATTTAGCGGATCCGCTTACTAAAGGTTTAAGTGGAGAGCGTATAAAATGCGCATCGAGGGGAATGGGTCTAAAAGCTAACCTTACCGAGTCAGCTTAATGGAAACCTCACTTAGCGACTGGAGATCCCACGGACTAAGTTCAAGAGGAAAAACTAGTTATGATTGACTCAGCAAGTAAGCACTTGGGAGCTTGACTCCAATCCATTCTTATGGTGCACATAAGTGCTTTTCTACAAGTGGGTTAAGGATAAGCTTAACGCTTTTAATGATGCCTATATCTTGTTACTAAACAAGTGGAGTAGAGTAGACTACTCTTAATAGGTCCATCACCTATGTGAGTATAGAGTTGGGTCGGCTCTTTGGGAATCTCTATGGAGGCTGTTATTCCCTAAAGATACTCTCTGAAACCAAGAATGTCCAGGGCCAAAACGGACACAACAGAGAACCAAAGTTGATTTGGAAAGTCACTGTGTGAAGCTTGTTGACTTGGCTTACACTAACGGCTAACAGTTCAAGACCTAGTTCACTGATTAGCCAGTAAGTCCGATAAAGCTTTCGCTATGGAAGGTTCAAGACTTAGTTCACCTATCCTTATGCAGTTTCTTTCTAAAGTACCTTACACAATAGAGTCAGTCTCTTTGTGTGTCATTTCCTTGAATTCTTCATTCATTGTGGGGGATTGTTGGAATTGAAGAAAATAAAGCTGAATCTTCGAGATGAATTATGGCAAGATCCGTTGATCAAATCAACCGGATGATGGTTGGAGTGTGTTCTCCTTCCATTTGTGATGAACGTGGTATATTTACATGTTCAATTCCGACTTCGAATGAATGAGATATTCAAGTTCAAAGATTGCCTAATTCAAAGCCAAAAGGACTAAATTTAGCTACAAGCATTTAGTCCCACATTGGCCATGTGATGGAAGTATATGGGGTATAAATAGAGAAAAAATGAGACCAAAGGGTGTGCCCTTTGGGTACTTGGAGTTTTCGCGCGCGAATTGGAGGGAACTATACTCGTACATGCGTACGTGCACGCACGCGCGCCGCCGCCGGCGCCGGTGCGGGTGCCGGTGCCGGGCCGGGCTCGGGCTCGGGCTCGGGCTCGGGCCTGGGCCTGGGTCTGGGTCTGGGTCTGGGTCTGGTCCGTGGGCCGTGGGCTCGGGCTCGGTGGTCCGTGGTCCGTGGTCTGATCAGAGTTCCTACCTGGTTCTCTTTTTGAATCAGGGGACGTTAATCCAACCCGCCCGCGGAAGGATTCGAAAACTCCAACGGGTGTGTTTTCCATTATGTTTGCAAAGGGGGAAAACTTACAAATAAAAAGTTTGAGGAGCTAAATTACAAGTATTCTTAAAAGATTACAAGTAGATCTCCTCAGAGATTCTGGGAAAATGTGCCGATAGGAGTCTGGTCAGCGCGCGACCACTTTGTCCTTTGACGATGCGAGCGATGAGATTCCCTTCTCGCCTGGTTCCGGGAATCAGAGAATAGAGGATTGGTAGAACCCTCTGACTACTTCTCAAAACCACTTCTGTGAGGAATTCCTTCTCGCCTGGTTCCGGAGATTCCTGAGGAAAAGAGGTTGTTAGGGTATCACCACCCTGAAAAGAGAAGTATTTCTCTTGGAAGGTCTCTGAATTAGAGAACGCACGATGCGTTATGAAGAAGTCTCTGCTTGGAGTCTTCTCTCTCCTGTGCCATCCTGACGGGCTATTTATAGGGAAATTAAGGGTATAATCGTCCCCTTTGAAGATATAGAAACAGATGAACCGAATCTGTTTGAATCTGGAAAGTAGCCTTGCTGCGAGGCTATAATAGCTTCGCGGAGCTAGAAAATGGCAAGTCGGTTGATCTTTCCGATGTGTTATGATCCTTTCCATATCGTTGATTGATTCTCCTTGATCCACTTACTCGTTTCAAGAGAGTCAAGAGATTGTGGCAATCACCTGCCATATTTGAATCCTGATGGATTTGATTAGATTGAATCCGATCTTATCAGGAGATTTGATTGGTCAAAGGTTGACCATAGCAGGCTGATGGCGGAGCTGCCCGCTTTGAAGCTCATAGCGGAGCTAGAGGCAATTCCTGGCGAAGTCCGAAAAGAGGCTTTTCGGCGAAGCTGTCAGTTAGCTTCCTGGCGAAGTTGGATGATGCTAGCCTCTCAAGCGAGGCTATCTCCTTGGGCTAATGTAATGCTAAATGCTAGCATTTTAGACTGCTGAGGTATGTTTAGAAACAATCCGGGTTCACTGTTCTGCTTGCTGGATCAGTGGAGTCCAAACCGCTTCCTCGTCCCTTGGAGTTGGGTGAAAAACTGGTCTTCAGCTCGTCTGTCCCTTGTCTTTTGTAAATGTCAACAAGTTTAGACATCGTTCGGACCAATGAGAATCTTGTCTTTTTTAAGTGTCAACAAGACCCCCTTCAAAGTTTTCGAAAGTCTGCAATAGCCCAGACTTCGAAATACTTTGAACTGCTGTGATGGTGGTGTGGAGTATGAACATCTCCATGATGGTTGAGTTCAGCTTCGCCTTCAATCCTGCTTTGGGATGGATCTGCCAAAGAGTTTGCACTGGTTCGCGAATAGCTTCGCGTCGGGGTAGCTCCGCATCTGGGCTTCCAAGAAATAAGTTCGCTTTGGAAACTCCTGTTGCTTTTTCAAAGCCAACTGCGTGGGGCGGTTACGAGGAGGATCATTCCTTCTTTCGCGCCAATCGAGAGAGATGTTCTCCGATTTGCACGTTTCCAAGGGAGGATATTCCCTTTATTCAAGGCGCCATAAGTGCCTTTTATGAGGGAGACGTTTTCTTCCCTTGTACGGTTCCAATGGGAACCGTCCCTGTCATCAAGGCGCAATCAATGCCTTAAGTGCGCTCGTGCTTCCACGCTTGAGGTGGTTGTGCTCAGGCCATGGGGCCTATAAATAGGACACTTGAGGTCCTCTGAAGAGAAGTGCCTTGCCTTTCTTCTTCCCTTCTCTTGGTTGTGAGAGATACTCAGATCTCAGAATTAGTGGGAAAGCCCACCCTGGTTGTCTAACCGGCCAAGGACCAGTAAGTCTTGATCATTCAAAGACTTCACCGCTTTTTAGGGAACTCATCTCCCTTGATTTAGCTTTGGCAGCTCGCTTCAGAGATTAGCTTCCCTTGTTCTTCATCTTGCAATTGGCTGCTGCAGAGAAGGATCTCATCACGGCTTTCTGCGAAACCATCATCTTGATTTGATCAGAAAGACCATTGCTTGTTAAGTCCGCTGCGCAGGCAGGACTTGGGACTTGGCTTCTTCAATAGTTGAGCCAGTCTTGCCATATTGGCGAGGTTGAGACTGTTCTTCACAAGATCAGTCTGACTTTGCCGTATAGGCGAGGCTAGGACTTGGCGTTTGCTGAGCCAGCCCATGGTTGCTGTGCAGGTGGAACTTGTCCTCTGCTGAAGTCGGATTGCTTTGCCGCTGAAGAATCTGACTTAATGTTTTTGCAGCTCTTTCTGTGCTTGACTGCTAACTTGCTTCAATTTGCCTTGCAGCGAGCTATGCTTGCCAGTCTGGTGACTTGATGGAAGAAGCCATAAAATTGCCTTATGCTTCCCCGGTTGAAGCTTTACTTTTAAGCAGGAGGAACAATTCGGGGCAGCGGATGCGCGTCCCAGGGGCTGTTGGCAGCCTCTTATCCGAGATGATTCGATCTGAGGTGAGGCTGGCTGCCGACTTTCAACTTTGGTGGCCTTCGTCGGGGACGATCCACTTCATGGGAGTGGGCCTCACACCCGTCAGATCACTAGCATCAAAACTAGTTCCCATTATAGGTGATCTGACGTGTTGGCGGCGATAAGCTTTTATTGCCAGGCTTCAACAAAAATGGCCTGGTAAGATCTGCCATTTTGTGGAGAAAAATGACCGTGTCCTTGTGGCACCATCTGCTCATGTGCGAAGGATTACGGCCTTGTGCAGGAGGAAGGCCTTTCCTGTCCCGTTGATCTGACTTGGTAGCAGATAAAACCGCTTGTATGCCTCAAAAGATCTTTGTTGGGCAACTGAGTGTGTTGTATGAAACACAACTTTGATGTAATATCAATGTACCCTTGCTTTTGAATCAATGAAAGTTCATTGTCTGATCATCTGATTTGCTTGCTTTCACTGAGAGTCTGGCCATAGCTGGGCTAAACTGCGCACGGAGCTAAGGACATAGTCCTTTCTTCGAATGATCTTCGCGAGACCGGCATGTCCCGCAAACAGCAGCCTCTTTGGCGGGCTAAGGTAGACCTCCTGGCGAAGTCTTTGAAGGTTTGTGCGAAGCCCGCACTTTGCTCCTGCGCGGAGTTAACCCTTTAGTGGGGTTGAACCGTCGCACTTTGGGAAAAGCGCCTCAGGCGCTTCGGGCACTGTTTCGAATTAATTCGAAACGGCGGCATGTGCCCTTTTTCGAGGCCTTGATTTAGGCGCTGATTGGCCTATAAAAGCCCGATTGGGCTGAATATGGGAAGATCTCCTTTTATTTTAGAGAACTTTCTATCTCTTCCTCTTCTTCTTCCTCCTTTGCTTCAGAGTACTTTGAGCACTCTTGCATTCCTTCAATGGCGCCCAAGAGACGAGCGGGAAAGGAAGCAGCGACTTCTGCAGCGGAGGGTCCTCCTCCTCCGTTCATTGAGCGACCAATCGCTGGTAAGAGACTCTCCAATTGATTAGAGAGTGGTCTTCATCCTTGGAGTCGATACTCGGCTATTAGGACGATCGAATATGATCATTCCTTATCAGGGAACTCGTTTCCCTTAACTTCCCTATTTTACTTGCACCAGGGAAGTAAGAACTGAACAGTTCTTCCCTTGGGCTTCCATAGGAAGCCATTGCTTGGGGCAGTCTTCATCCTGTTGAGGAACAGGATATGGGTCGTGTGCCTTCAGTCGTGGCCACGAAGGACGACTGTTGGTCATGAAGTCCTTTTGATGACGTCAGCCCTTAGGGCTATGCCAGTTCCTGCAAAGATGCAGTCTTATCTGTGAAGCGAAGCTTTTTATCAAAGCTATTATCCCGCTGTTCCTGCTTACTGGGCGAGGCTATGCCTTAGCGAATTTTTATGTCTTCGCGTCCATTGATTGGTGAACTAATCATAGTTCATTTTTTTTTTCTTTTTTTTTTTGCAGTACATTACGCCTCCGGCCTCCAGAACAGTCTATTTGGCGTAACCAGTCGAGCAGGGAGCATCAGCTTGCAGTTCATCGGGCAGGCTTCCTTGTTCAGTGAGCGAGCCCCCTTGTACGGGATACGCTCATTCAGAGCGGTGGCCCGCAGGCCATGCGGAGCATCCTGACTACGGCTTCGTTTGAAGATATCGACCGTCAGGCTTACAAAAAGCCTGACTTCATGTTCGGGGATGCTGCACCTGATCCCGATCGCCAGCTGCAGGCCGGCGAAGGCCAGTGGATCTTCCAGTTGGATGGCGAGAGATTCTATCTCCCGTCTACTAAGCGGCATTTCGCTTTGTCTTCCTTCGCGAGCGTGACTCAGGCTCGGAAGATGGCGTAGGGCGTGAGCCTAAATGCCGAGTCTATAAGTGTCGGGAGGTTGACATTCCAGACCGGCTATTCGAGGGCGGGCCCTCCTCGTAGCATAATAGGGCTATACCCTGGGAAGGTGTTGCGGGACCTTCCAGTAGGAGAGAATCCAGCTGCGGCGCCGACCTTCGGTACTCAGTTCTGCGAGGCTGAGGGGAACTACCCCGCCACAGATTTCAGGGCTCCTGGTTGGGTCCACCCTCCTAGGTCATGGTGGGCGGAGTTGACCAATTATATCCTCAATCATTTTGAGGGGGAATTAGAGAGGTTGAACCTCTATGAGGCCGTCAGGGCGACCTGCTACGGCATTGAGATGAAGGTGGCGTGCTTCTACGCCATCCTTGAGTTGTACTGCCCAGCCTCGGGGACTTTCTTCACCCCGGTTGGTGAATTGGGCATGGCCCTGCATGAGATGCGAGAGATCTCTGCTTTGCCCTTCGGGTCTCTTCCATATGAAGAGTATTTTCCGTGTGAGACGGAGTTGGCTCTCTTGGAGAAGCAAGAGCCTGCTTTGCTTGAGACATATCGGGAATTGATGTGCCACCTGCACATTTGTTCCAGCATCCACACTGGTGGCAAGGGTAGCTCGAAGAGCTTGAAGAGCTGGGGGAACTACTTGTTCCGGACATGACTAGTGCGCCCGAGGCAGCTCATTGCGGAGTTGCTGAAGAGGACATCTTGGCAAGGATGGAGGTGCATGCTGAAAAGGACATCGTCGTGACAGAAGATGATGGTCCTTTCGAGAAGGGTGATGTTCTTCGGAGCTTTCACCATCAGGCCCGTCGGCCTATGTCTCGCAAGGCGTTGCTGGCTGGTTCTTGACCATCTGGTTAAAGAAGTGTGTCGTGCCTTCTTCTTCGGGTGACATTGTTCACCCGAATGTGCTGCTGCCTGCCGTTCGCTTGGTCCATGGCCACCGTCTGGGTCTTCTCCCGGCCATGGTGTGTTGTATTCAGAGGGGCCTTCGTGTTCTGACGGAGGCTTTCTGCAGGCCGATGGCGTCAAGGCGGGGGAAGGGTGCCGTCCTGCCTTGTGACGGGCCCAATCCTAGGGTAGGTTTACCGTACACCTACTTGATGGCGTGGTTCGCCTTGCACTGCCCTACTTTAATTGGAGCTGGGGAGGACCCTCCGCCGGGTGTTCAAACGGCGCTTCTCCGTCGTTTTGAAGGCTGTTTGTGGCAGAAAACTTATGTGGCCGAGGCCCGTAAGTTAGTGCGTCGTTATGACGCTTACAGCCTGTTCCGCTGTTTTCCTCGCCTGCGGGGTGCAGGATACAACGAGGAATTCCGTGATGTGGAATCAGGTCGGTCCCCATGAGTCGGGGTGTTTTCGAGTGGCTGGTGTGTATCCGGCCCTCGCATCTGCTGTACCGGAGTGGGGATACCTGCTACATGGAGCCCTACATCCGAGCCGGTTCGCCCGCCAATTTGGGTATGACCAGTTGTATGTGGGCAACCGAATCCGGACCTGGCTTTCATGGGGAGCCTCATTGATGGGGCTCGTGCTTGGCGGTTCTTTACCGCGGATGACACTGGAGCGTGGCTACGCACGCCGTTGAGGGATCCCGGCCTATGGACGACCCTGTGTTTCTGCCAATGGTATGCGGCTTCGAACTCTACACCTGCTAGGTTTAACGTCAACCGTTCGGGTGTGAGGTTAATTTCTCATCGGATGAGGCAGAAGGCTTCTGATAAGATGGAGGGCAAACGAGTCCGTGTTCCTGGCATAGAGGAGTTCATCGCTATAGATGACAGCGAGGCTTCTGATGCGGGGAGCCCTCGCTTTGAGGCAGAGACAAGGGCTGATGCCTACGAAGCTGGTGCTCGTGAAGCCGGGTCTGGTGTAGTGGGAGCAGCTCCCCCACAGCATGTGGAAGAAGTGGAGGAAGAGGACTCTGAGGTCCACTTCAAAAGGAAGCGTGGGAGTGGATCCCGTAGGAAGTCGTCGGCGAAGAAGCCCGTCGCCAAACTCCTACCATTGTGGTGGAGGGCGAACTCCCTACGGCGCCTCCTTCTGCTGCTCATTAGTGGCTGAGCCGTCGGTTGCTGAACGACTACTGGTAAGATTGGCCCCATCTAATATGTCTTCAGCGCGCTTTACATAACTCATCATTTGCTTTTGTTGCAGGAGCTGAGGCAATTGGAGGGCAAGGGGAGCACTACGATCCCCTGTTTACTTATGGAAGTGCAGCTGGTTCCTTTGCTCGCTCGGAGGAGTCTGGGGATCATGCGGCCGATATTGGCCTTCGGGCGCCGAGGCTTCTAGAGGAAGTCTTATGGCATCCAGCTCTGCCGGGTGGTCTGCGGAGGAATCGGCGAGTGGGCGGCTATCCGCGTTGAGTCTGGTAAGAACTTTCCGATGGGACCCTTGGATTCTGATGCGGCTGACGAGGTGACATCGGCCTTCGGTAAGACTAAGATCTCTTGGTCCTCGCCTATTTGTTGCGTCCTCCTTTTGACCTTGGTTTTGTTGCAGGTATTCGTCCCCAAGGTGCATCAGCTTGGCAAGAGGCGGAGGGTTTTCCTGGAGGGTCAAAGGGCGATATGAGCGCTTCGACCGGGGCAGACGCTGCTGTGTAGACGCGCTGTATGGCGACCTGCCTTTTTATCAGCCCAAATCAGCGGAGGGCCCTGAGGTTGAAGAGGCGGCAGTCCCGGAGGTACCCCCACTTCCAGTCATATCAACGAGTGGGGTGCAGACTGTCTTGCCGAATACGGCATTGAGGGTGATTGTGAGCCCTACCTCCCCGACGCTGGTAGTTGAGCCTGCTGCTCAGGAGGTGGTTGCCAGTCCTACCTCCGCGGTGGCTGGCGTGCTGGTGTCGCTGAGGACTCCGCCGAGTTCGCCTTTGGCCTGCCCTGCTGCTGTCGATGTTCCCGCTTCTTCTTCTGCGGCGTGGTGTCGACTAGGTTGGTAGATTGCTCCGAGGTTGTCTCAAGGGTTGATGAAGCTGAGAATGACTTTATCGGTAATCTGGTCGACAGCTTCTATAATAGTTTGGAGCAGACTATCGGTCTAGTCTTGAAGGGCTCGCCTGTGCCATTTTCGAAGCTGAAGATGGTTCTCTCCCGTGGCATTGAGTGTATCCGGGACTTTGAGGGGTACCATCAAGCTACTGCTCTGGAGCT
The DNA here is from genome assembly GCA_038442645.1 of Agave tequilana. Lineage (NCBI taxonomy): Eukaryota > Viridiplantae > Streptophyta > Magnoliopsida > Asparagales > Asparagaceae > Agave > Agave tequilana. Next base: position 12,377 of record JAVJIF010027634.1, on the reverse strand, counting down.
CCTGGTAGATGACCTTGAGAAGGACGTGGAGGAATGGCGCCATTTCCATCGTTCCGACGCAGCGTCTTTGGCTGATGAACGGCTCGCACGTCTTGTCGCCCAGAAGCGCGAAGCTCAGCTCGCTGCCCAAGAGGCTGTTGAGGCTATCTCCTCTGACTTGAGGTCCTTGGAGGCAGAGGAAGCGGAGGTTGGGAGTGCAATTGATGCTTCCAACAGTGCTCTTTTTGACGCTGAAGATAAGATCAAGAGGGCTGAAGAGATGATCCGAAAGGCAAATCTCCTCTTGTCGAAGGCTACACAGATGCGTCATGAAGAGTCTGCGCGGCTTAAGCAGCTCAGGGCTCGAAGTGAGGAACTGGCGGAGCGGAAGTCATCACAGAGGGCGACTTTGGGGAAAACCGAGGCTCGCCTGGCTCAGGCGGTGGACTTCGATGAGGCAGAGCTAAGATCACAGGCGCTGGCCCAGGCTGAAGATGACAGGAGGACGCGGCTAGCTTCGCTCGGAGATCGGATCCGATCTTATCATGTACGCCTATAGGCTCCTCCATGTATCCCATCCTTTTGGATTTAATAGAAAATTTTTCTTTTGTCGTCTGTTGTTTAGATAATGAGACATGACTGCCTGTTGGTTCAGAGGTTGCAGTAACATAACCGAATGGGACGTGCCAGTCTCGAGGTTAGCCCTTTGCGGGGCTTGAAAGGAAGGGAGATACTTGCCTTTTGTAAATGTCAGCAAGCATCGAGATTGAGACTTAGCTGTCAGCTGGTTCAGGGGTCGCAATGACATGACCAATTTGAGACGCCACTAGGCTCAATGGTAGATGAAACTTGGCTATCTGCCAGTTCAGAGGTCGCAATGACGTAACTGGTTGAGAAGCCACCAAGCTTCGATCAATAGGTGATACTCGTCTTTTGTAAATGTCAACGAGTATCGAGACTGTCTTTTGTAAATGTCAACAGGGCTCGGGATCGAGACTTAGCTGTCTGCTGGTTCAGAGGTCGCAATGACATGACCAATTGAGACGTCACTAAGCTCAATGGTAGATGAAACTGGCTATCTGCCAGTTCAGAGGTCGCAATGACGTAACTGGGTTGAGAAGCCACCAAGCTGCAATCAATAGGTGATACTCGTCTTTGTAAATGTCAACGAGTATCGAGACCTGTCTTTTGTAAATGTCAACAGGGCTCGGGATCGAGACTTAGCTGTCTGCTGGTTCAGAGGTCGCAATGACATGACCAATTTAGACGTCACTAAGCTCAATGGTAGATGAGACTTGGCTATCTGTCAGTTCAGAGGTCGCAATGACGTAACTGGTTGAGAAGCACCAAGCTGCAATCAATAGGTGATACTCGTCTTTTGTAAATGTCAACGAGTATCGAGACCTGTCTTTTGTAAATGTCAACAGGGCTCGGGATCAAGACTTAGCTGTCTGCTGGTTCAGAGGTCGCAATGACATGACCAATTGAGACGTCACTAAACTCAATGGTAGATGAAGCTTGGCTATCTGCCAGTTCAGAGGTCGCAATGACGTAACTGGTGAGAAGCCACCAAGCTGCAATCAATAGGTGATACTCGTCTTTTGTAAATGTCAACGAGTATCGAGATCGAGACTTAGCTGTCTGCTGGTTCAGAGGTCGCAATGACATGACCAATTGAGACGTCACTAAGCTCAATGGTAGATGAAACTGGCTATCTGCCAGTTCAGAGGTCGCAATGACGTAACTGGTTGAGAAGCCACCAAGCTGCAATCAATAGGTGATACTCGTTTTGTAAATGTCAACGAGTATCGAGATCGAGACTTAGCTGTCTGCTGGTTCAGAGGTCGCAATGACATGACCAATTGAGACGTCACTAAGCTCAATGGTAGATGAGACTTGGCTATCTGTCAGTTCAGAGGTCGCAATGACGTAACTGGTTGAGAAGCCACCAAGCTTCATGATAGGTGAAGAGGTCTCGTTTGCACGAGGGAACCACTGTCATAGGTTTAATGTTAACATAACAGTGGGATATATGTGGTCCTACCATTCTATGGATGAGAATTGGTAAGTGACTTTGGAGATCTCGTTCTCACGAGGAGAAATGAGGGGACTGCTGTCATAGGTTTAATGTTAACGTAACAGCGGAGTATATGTGGTCCTACCATTCTATGGATGAGAATTGGTAGGTGATTTTGGAGAGGGAATCAAATGGGAGCAGGTCCCTTGGGATTTTAAGCAAACCCCCAGCTACCAACAGGTTTGATATGCTTGGAGAAAGAGAGAGGCTCTCTTTGTGCGCATTCCGGACGCGCGGATCTCGATCAAGGGTGTAATGTTAACTTGATCGAGAGCAAGATCCTTGATTAAGGATAGTATTTCTTTAAGAATTTGCCATTGATTGGCATCATGAGGAGGTCGCCGTCTGCAGTCGTAAGGCGGTATGCTCCGTTTGAATAGACCGTCTCTATCACAAACGGTCCTTCCCATTTAGGCTGAATTTGCCTTTGGTCTTGTGCGTCATGATCATCGGTCGTCTGACAGCTAAGACCAGGTCTCCTTTCTGGAAGACTCTTTGCTTTACCTTCTTATTGAAGGCCTTTGACATACGAGCCTGATATAGCTCGATGTGTTGCTGAGCTTGTAGCCGCTTCTCGTCCAGGGCTTCGAGCTCTTGAAGACGCAGGCGATCATTGTCTTCTGATGTCATCTTAGTAGTCAAGGCTACCCGTAATGATGGCACCTGGATTTCCAATGGGATGACTGCTTCGCACCCATATACCAGGGAGAAAGGCGTATTGCCTGTCGGTGTCCGAACCGTAGTCCGGTAGGCCCAAAGGCATTCACCGAGCTTTTCGTCCCAATCTCGCTTGTTCGAGGAGACAAACTTCTTGAGCAGCTTGATGATTGTCTTGTTAAATGCCTCTGCCAAGCCGTTGGCGGCAGGATTGTAGGCGTTGAAGCCACATTCTGAATTCGGTATTTATCGCAGAACCGATAGAATCCTTGGCTTATGAATTGAGGACCATTGTCGTGGATGATCCGCCTGGGAACACAAATCGATGGATGACGTGGTGTTTGATGAAGCTAACCAGATGGAGGTTTTGACTTCGGCCAACGGTATGGCCTCTGCCCATTTTGAGAAGTAGTCGGTTATTGCGAGGATAAACCGATGACCTCTTGCCGAAGAGGGACTGATTGGCCTACGACATCGATTCCCCATGCTTCAAATGGCCATGAAGCAACAGTAGGGTGGAGCAACTCCGAAGGTTGGTGTATGAAGTCTGCATGGACCTGGCACGCCTTACACCTTCGTGCATATGGGTGGCATCGGCCATCATGGTCGGCGGTCAGTAGTACCCAAGTCTGTGCAACCTGTCTTTAAGCTTTGGACCCGGCTGGTGAGCTCCGCAAATGCCATCATGTGCTTCTTTAAGCACTTCCTGTGCCTCTGAATGAGAGAGACAACGGAGGAGGACACCGTCATATGAACGACGGTAGAGTGTCTTCAAAGTGGGATCATAGTAGAAACGGAGCGACCTTCGTCTGATGGACGCCGCTTCTTTGGGATCGTCTGGAGGCAAACGTGCAGAGCGTAGTCAATGAGGGGGAAGCGCCAATCCCTCGGCTCAAGATTCACGGAGGTATGATGGACTTCTTCGGGTTCTCAGCATCTGCTTGGAGCATACAAGATGCCTGGTTGCGACTGTGAGGTGATACTCTGTGTCGGCTGGCAAGGCTAGCGTTGTCGCTAATGCAGCGAGAGCATCCGCCTTGGTATTCTGAGATCGAGACACATGCCCGATGTAGAAGCCTTCAAATAGGCTAGCCAGTTCAATGGCTGTATGGTAGTAAGGCACCAAGTCCTCATGACGGACTTCATATTCGCCTTTTACCTGGCTAATGATCAGCTTTGAATCGCCATAAACTTCAAGATAGCGTACCCCCATTCCATGGGCGAGCTGGAGACGATGAGCAGAACATTGTATTCCGACATGTTAGAGCATGACTCTGTCAAGGAGAATGCCTGGGAAGGATATGATCCTGTGGGGAGATGAACACAAACCCCACTCCGGCAATAATATTGCCTTTAGGGCCCATCCGCGATGCTCCGTCGAAGAACATCTGCCACACTTCCTCTGCTGAGGTTGCATTAGACTCGAAGACCTCATCAGGGATGTCTTCGTGAAGTTTTGAATGTTCCGGAACTGGATGCGCAGCCAAGAACTCTGCAAGGGCTTGACCTTTAACCGCCTTTTGAGGGGTAAAGGTTATGTCGTATTGGGACAATAGCAGTGCCCATTTAGCCAATCTTGAGTTCAACGACCCTGGCTTCGTCATGAGAAGACGTAAAGGGTTCACCCTGGAGATGACATGTATGGTTTGGCAACCAAATAATGTCGAGTCTTCTGGACAGCGAAGACGAGAGCTAAACACTCCTTCTCAATAGGATTGTACCGAGATTCCGCTCCTATGAGAGTTCTGCTCAAATAATAAATGGCTTGCTCATGGCCATTGTCGTCCTTCTGGGCGAGGAGAGCGCCGAGGGAATAGTCCAATGCTTTTACATAAAGCAGGAATGGTTTCCCTGATGTAGGGGCCACTAAGACCGGAGGTTTGGTGAGATACCTCTTAATGTCTTCATAAGCTTCTTGGCAAGCTTGATCCCATATGAAGGCAGTACCCTTCTTCATGAGTCGGGTGAATGGCTGGCAGCGGCCGATAGATTGCTATGAATCTTCTGATATAGGCTAACCTGCCTTGTAAGCCTCTGAGCTCTTTGAGGCTCCTTGGTGGATGCATGTCCTGGATGGCTTTGACTTTGTCCGGGTCCAAGTGGATCCCTTTTGATGTGATGATGAACCCAAGGAATTGCCGCTGGATACTCCTAAAAAGGATTTTGTCGGGTTCATTTCAACTGATGAGCCCGCATTATATTGAACATCGTCCTTAGATCGCGAAGATGTTCATCTTTGCGGCGACTTTTGACAGAAATGTCGTCAACATAGCACTCCACCGTCTTCGGAGATGATCGCGAAAGATCATGCTCATTGCCCGCTGGTAGGTTGCTCCGGCGTTCTTCAGTCCGAAGGGCATTACAGTGTAGCAGTATACCCCCAATGGCGTTCGGAAAGAAGTATGCTTCTCGTCATCAGGATACATCTTGACCTGGTTGTACCCTGAGAAGCCGTCCATGAAAGACATCCTCTCGAATCCGCATGTGTTGTCGATCATGACATCGGTGATCGGCAATGGGAATTCGTCTTTGGGACAGGCCGTATTGAGATCACGGTAGTCGATGCAGATTCGATTTTCCCTTCTTCTTGAGGACGGGGACTATGTTAGCCACCCAATCTGGATGTTGTTCCTCCCGGATGAAGCCACAAGCAATGAGCTTATGAATTCGGCTTCAATAGCCTCCATGATGTTTGGGCGGAACCGACGTGTTGCTGCTTGACTGGCTTAACGTCGGGCTTGATGTTTAGACGGTGCATAGCGACCTGTGGATCAAGTCCGGGCATGTCTTCATAGCTCCAGGCGAAAACATCTATATACTCTTTTATGAGTATTATCAGTTCTTCCTTTTCGATGAGTGATAAGCTTTCACTTATGAAAATAGGCGGGGTGATCTGACTACCAAGTTGACCTGGATCACCTTGTCTTCGGTAGGCGGCTCGCGCAGCTCAAACCGCTTTTCCATTGGAGACTTAATTGCTGGGCCCATGATTCCTCATTGGCAACCTCTGCGGGTTCCAACTGACTGCTTGAAGTCATGAGGCTTTCGAATATTCTTCCTATGCTGACATCAGAGTCCCATTCGGAGGATGAGGCCGACTGTGATGGGATCGATCCATCGCTTTTGTCCTGAACCGTTGTTGATGATGTGGGTGTAACATAACCAAAACCCCTGCGCGTACTATCATAGTAATTTGCAGGTTTCCCTCTTGGGACGGAGTTACGCATCAAGCTGCGTCTTCCTTTCCGAAGTTTAGGCCCGCTCCCTGCTTCAGGTTGTAACCCATCTTCTTCATGATATGGCGCGCTGATGGCGCGTAATGAAAGAACTGTGGAGCATCCGACTCTGAGCTTGAGTCTGTAGTTGAGGATCTCCCTGGCCGAACTTTGCCGAAGATTATCGGCGACTGACCTTGCTTGGACGGAGGGACTACCAGCGTGGCCCCTTCTATGGCTTCCACGGATGTACTAGCCACACTCGACTCATGTACGGGCATATGAAGAGAGCCATCCATAATGGATTTGATCGACTCGATGCTCGCAGGATAATCAAAAGAAATATTATCATTAATTATCCGTTCGCCTTCCTCATCAGAAGGGATCTTACATCGGGGATCATTAAAGCATGCTACAATTGGCTCGCCAATCAGAATGGCCGGCATGCCCGTTTCAGATTCCGAATCCGCCTCATTGCCACTTCCATCACTGTCTGGCAATGGTTCTCCCGGCGTTCCACTAGCCTCTTGATATAGGAGAGCATCTGTGAAATAGTTTCCACCCCCTTGAAGGGCTGCTTCTCAGCGAAGACAGTTCGTACTGTCGCATCATCCTCAACATACTTGAAGCACTGATGGAGAGTGGATGGAACGATCCAGTTGGCATGGATCCATGGTCGTCACAGTAGCAGGTTGTATGATGTGTCCGCGTCAATGACATAGCATGTCACTTCTGACTTCAGGCTTCCGATTCTGCAGCGAAGCCGAATCTTTCCAAGCGGATGGCTGCTCCCGGCGTGAAACCATATATTGTAGTGGTGGTTGCGGACAACCTGTACAGTGGTATGCCAAGGAAGTAGAGGAGTCTTTTGGGGATGATGCTGAGTGCAGACCCCGGATCGACTTGTATCCTTTCAATACAGGTTGAACCGATATACCGGTATAGTACAGAGGTCGATCATGCTTGTTGTCTTGAGAAGCATATCTTCCGCCGTGAAGGTAATGGCAGGTACCTTTGACTGTGCGTGATGGCACTCTGAGCAGGAAAGCCGCATCTCATCACCAGGAATCTCAGGCATGTATGTCAGAAAGGACTCTGAGTTGGCTAGCGCATCTCTGAGTGCCTCTCTTGTCTCTTTAGAGAGACGAAGAAGCTCGTGTATTGTGATACGAGCCGGGATATTGGCTAAGTGGGCCAATATATCAAAGCGAAAGGGCGTGGCTAGCCCTTGGCTTGGCGGTTTCTTCAACACGTGGTCGAATCGCACTTCCTTAGGTTTTTCCTTTCCTTGGCTGGAATCGGAGTGGATGTCGGCATTGGTACTGACGCCGTTTGTTGCTGTATCTCGTCAGTAGTTCTGTCATACTGCCTTAGGTATGACTTTCCAGACCGGGTGCCCATCTGTTGAGGCGCATCTGCTTGCGTGTACAGGCATGCTTCTCTTCTTCTGAATCGCTGAGGAAAGCCGAAGTAAGATTACCATCATCTGGCAGGACAGAGATGACATTGCAGGACTTGCCCTTTTGCTGGAGTCCTTCGACGTCCGCTGTACGTCTTGGACGAGGTCAGGGTGTATCCACATAACTTCCCCTGTCTCCAATGTCAAAGGGACGAGACCCTTGTTGTATTGAGTCATGGCTGAAGGATGCTTGACTTCTAGCCGTGGCGCCGGGGCTGAATGAATAGGTCCCGTCGGGAACCATGACCTTCTGGGCAGTGCCGAAATCAATAGTCACCATATTGGCAGTGACTTTCTTCTGCTCCGTCTTCAGTGTGAGGACTCCGGCGTCGACCAAGGCTTGAATTCTATCCTTGAGAACATAGCACTTGTCAGTAGGATGGTGGATCATCCTGTGGTAGAGGCAGTACTTAGGGTCGTTTGTGCGCCCTATCTCATCGGCGTCGAGCATCTGGCAACTTCATCTATTCCCTTTGTGGAGCAGATGGAATATCGTGACCACCTGGTCGTCTCTGAAGGAGTACTGTTTAGGAGGGAAACTTGGGCTCCTGATTGTTGAAACTGCTCTTCTTGGCCTTTGACTGCATGTCCCCGGTCAGCTCGAACGGACATAATTTCCTTCCCTTTAGCTTGGGAAGACTGCGGGGAGATCGCTGCTGCCCTTTGTTGTTCGCGCCCATTTGCTTCTAGGGGCGGATGACTCGAACTTTTTTAGCCGATTTTTCGGCTATCTCAGCTTGTTCGACCAGTCCTTCCAAGTGTGGGCCTTGACAGCCCCCATGCGAACTTCTACTTGATCCGAGAAGTTATGTCTGCATGTTTGTAAAAGCATGGGTAAAGGCATCCCTGCTGGGCACATCAGAGATAGATTTCTGAACCGCTCAATGTATTCACGGACAGATTCGCCTTTCCTCTGCACAGTGGAAAGGAGCTTGTCCATGGTCACTTCGGTGTCATCCTCATAGAAGCGAGAGAGGAAACCGAGTTTCCAGGTCGATCCAGGAATTGATAGAGCCCTGAGGAAGGCTTCGGAACAGTCGAATGCCACCCCTTTCAAGGTGCCGATGAACAAACTAGCCATGATGGCGTCGTTGCTTAGAACATTACCGGTCTGGGACCGGAAATAGTAGATGTGCTGATTGGGCGAGCTCTTACCATCATACGTATGCAACGTTGGTGTTTGAACTTTGGCGGATATGGCACCGAATCCCATTCCATGGGTAAGGACGGACTACCCCCACTTTCTTCAATTCATCCTTCTGAGCCAGGGATGAAATTTGAGCTTGAAGGCCTTTAAGGACTTCGGCATCCAGGGAAGAGCCTCCCTTAGTTCTCTCCGTTCTTGGGCGGATCATTGCTGAGATGTCCCTCCTCGTCATGATTACTCCGGTATCATCATTCCGGTTGCTGAGGAGCTGAGCGAGCATCTGTTGAATATTGTCCAGGGCCTCTTGCTGAGTTCTAGAGGTCTGCTCCTGAGCTTCCAAACGCCGACGAAGGTCGTCATTGGCGTTCTCGGCCATATTGACCGATGCTTTGTCCGTTCGCACCGAAATGACTGTTGCTGAAGAGGCATACCCGCTGTCTTCATATTCTCCATCGGATGATTGGGGTGACCGCCTGAGTTGTGGCACGGTTGGGACCGTCGAGGAGGAAGGCTGCTCATAATTATAGGGTATCGCCACCCTGGATCTGGTGCTTCGGAAAACACCTTCTTCGCGCACCAAGACTTCACCTAAGCCCGGGCTATAATCTGGATCTGGGGAGCCGAAAGGGGTGTCGTCAGAGGCTTGACTTCTTCCGCGCAGCTCTCGCCCCCTTCCGGTCATGTTGACGGATGCAGAGGCTGGATCCGGTGGCCCGCTCCTTTTGGGATGCCTCATCGGGACGCGCGCAGACAGTCGATCAAAGACTGATCGCCGATATGGAGCAGTGGCGAGGGTCGGTCGTAACCGACACTGCATAGAATGGACCATCACCAATTGGCAGTCACATCGTCGAAGACAGGAGGAAGTAGTCTGGAAATGCTTCAATCTCCGCTTGTCCGCCAAGAATTCTCGCAGGTCGGCCCTGTAGGGGACTGAACAATCTGGTATATGGGAAACGCATCGTCCCCTATTCCTGCGGAAAAGGATCAGCACCGCATAGTGCTCTGGTTCTAGCCTCGCGGCTGTAAACCGATGAGTATGCCGAGGTACAATAGCCTTGCTTGTGAAGACAGGGCTAGCAGTAGGCATTGCTGCTCTAGGCGACGGTATGATCGCCGTCTTGACTTTATGGTTGGCAGCATTGTTGGCGCAGGCGGGCATCTTACCTTTTTCTTCATAAGAGAGGCGCGGATCTGGCGTGGCTACGCCTGAAGTTTCAGCAGAGGACCTCTGTTTAGGCCTCCATATCCGTTTTGGCAGAGGATGCATAGGTTCGCAAGGAACCTGAATAGCCACAAGCGGGGCTGCGGGGTGTTGGCAAAATTCTGCCTCTGGTTTCTGATTTGAAACCTTGGTCATGAAGACCTTCCCGTGCTTCCGTGCTCGAAGCATCAGGCACCCCCAGAGAGGACTTCTTTAAATCTTCCTTGATCGATCTGGATAACAAGGTTCTCAAAAGTGCAGGATCTGGGCCGCGGGCATGTTTCCTTGTTGCGCCAGAGAACTGCGGCAGGTTTGCAGAGAACCTTTTCCGTCTCCGCAGAGACTTTGCTGAAGATTTAGCCGAGAGAAGATCTGGCTGCACGGCTTTTCTGAATTCAGAGATAGACCCGAAGGTCTGTTCGTCGCATTGCGACACTTGATTCTCAGCAGAGGAGAATACAATCCCCAGCGGAGTCGCCATCTTGTTTTCCATTATGTTTGCAAAGGGAGAAAACTTACAAATAAAAAGTTTGAGGAGCTAAATTACAAGTATTCTTAAAAAGATTACAAGTAGATCTCCTCAGAGATTCTGGGAAAATGTGCCGATAGGAGTCTGGTCAGCGCGCGACCACTTTGTCCCTTTGACGATGCGAGCGATGAGATTCCCTTCTCGCCTGGTTCGGGGAATCAGAGAATAGAGGATTGGTAGAACCCTCTGACTACTTCTCAAAACCACTTCTGTGAGGAATTCCTTCTCGCCTGGTTCCGGAGATTCCTTGAGGAAAAGAGGTTGTTAGGGTATCACCACCCTGAAAGAGAAGTATTTCTCTTGGAAAGGTCTCTGAATTAGAGAACGCACGATGCGTTATGAAGAAGAAGTCTCTGCTTGTGGAGTCTTTCTCTCCTGTGCCATCTGACGGGCTATTTATAGGGAAATTAAGGGTATAATCGTCCCCTTTGAAGATATAGAAACAGATTGAACCGAATCTATTTGAATCTGGAAAGTAGCCTGCTGCGAGGCTATAATAGCTTCCGCGGAGCTAGAAAATGGCAAGTCGGTTGATCTTTCCGATGTGTTATGATCCTTTCCATATCGTTGATTGATTCTCCTTGATCCACTTACTCGTTTCAAGAGAGTCAAGAGATTGTGGCAATCACCTGCCATATTTGAATCCTGATTGGATTTGATTAGATTGAATCCGATCTTATCAGGAGATTTGATTGGTCAAAGGTTGACCATAGCAGGCTGATGGCGGAGCTGCCCGCTTGAAGCTCATAGCGGAGCTAGAGGCAATTCCTGGCGAAGTCCGAAAAGAGGCTTTTCGGCGAAGCTGTCAGTTAGCTTCCTGGCGAAGTTGGATGATGCTAGCCTCTCAAGCGAGGCTATCTCCTTGGGCTAATGTAATGCTAAATGCTAGCATTTAGACCTGCTGAGGTCTGTTTAGAAACAATCCGGGTTCACTGTTCTGCTTGCTGGATCAGTGGAGTCCAAAACCGCTTCCTCGTCCCTTGGAGTTGGGTGAAAAACTGGTCTTCAGCTCGTCTGTCCCTTGTCTTTTGTAAATGTCAACAAGTTTAGACATCGTTCGGACCAATGAGAATCTGGTCTTTTTTAAGTGTCAAAGGGTGTCCGCCCGCGCGAACGGATCCGACCGTTCGCCAACCGCTGTCGGAAAACCGACAGAGCGGTTTGGTCGGTTGCGACGGTTCGGACAGAACCGTCGCAACTGTTGGGAATTGGCGGACGAGAATACCCCTCCAGAGCGCTATAAAAAGCGCTCCAGGGGTCCATTCTCAGACACACCAAACTGAAGAATCTTTCTCTCTTTCTGAAAGATCTCTCCTCTCTATAAGTTCTGACTCCGTTCTGAACTGGGCTCCAGCGAAGTGCGACTCCTCGACTTCCAGAGCAACTTCCAACAGCGAAGTGGGAATCCACGAATTCCAGAAGGTGAAGACTTTCAACGAAGTGGGAATCCGCGACTTCCAAGTGAAGTGGGAATCCGAAGCTACTTCCTAAAGGAGATTCTGCCAAAATTCTTCAACCTTTCTACGTCCCAACAGTGGGTGTTCCTCCAAAAGAGTAAGACAAATATTCATTTGAAATTTGTCGTTATACCGCTGTTTTGCTAATCCTGTGTAGGTACTGGTTGACTACGGTTCGACCGTTACGGTATTTGGTAGTGCTGTCCAAATACCGTGAAGAAGTGTTGTATCTTGGGAGACCAGCGTCCATTATCCCTTAAGCAACGGGTGCGGGGGACGTAATTGTCTTAAGGAGATTCGCTGTAAGCGTACCTCACTTCAATTACTGTATAAGTGGACTAAGTCCTTTATACAGGGGATATACTTTATAGTATATCGAGATTGACTTAGATTCAGTATAAGTGAAACTGTATAAGTGGATTATATCTTTTTATACAGGGGATATACTTTACAGTATATTGTGACTGACTGGATTCAGTCTAATGGTGCTTAAACCAAGGAAGGAAATTGAAAGGTGGTTCTTAAATTAAGGAACGTTCTATTGAACGGAAAACCTCCCACCTGATATTTGGCGACCTGGCCAATTAGATTGTGATATCTCAGTGATCTTGATAAGTTGTCAGATTGATTCTTGTTAAGAAGAATACCCAACA
>JAVJIF010027633.1:0-79899 GCA_038442645.1 Agave tequilana | reverse complement strand
TGTAACTCTGCCTTTTTTCTTGATGACTGTTTTATTCTTTATATCTAAAAAGGATTTAGCACTGATATCTTAGCGGAAGAACTGTTGTATAATTCCTTCAGTAATTTCTTTTAAGAACTCCCATTCCTAGGGGCATGTTCCAACAAGCAATATCTCAACTCACGTGATTGAGGACTCGTGGCAATTTTGATGCCTAGCATATGAGCTGACATTAATATACAAAACTGAATTATGTAATGAAGCTAAATAGGTTCACTACCGTCATGCTTATTCCATTTTATTAGTTATATGTAATATTTTATGTACATTGAATCAAGTCAGGAACTCTGAGGGTTCTCAACTCAGTTGAGTTGATTGAGAACAGCGATCATTTTGATGCCTAGAAATGCCTTTGCATCAATAGACAACACTTAAATATTATACTGCTGTCAAAGTGTGCCACTAGACGTCATGGTTATTCCACATTATGAGTTGTATGGAATATTTACTGTACATCAGATATCCTATTCACCCTCATCTCTCCTCTTCCGGCTTAACACTGACTCTTCCTTGGCCTCATCCTTCTCATGCCTTCTTAAGATCCGTCTCCTAACTCCCGGTTCTCTGCTGTGAGCTGCAGTTTTCTTGCATAGGCCTTATCCTTCACTTGCTGGCCTGAGCTGTTCGCACTCTGGCTTCTTTTAATGCTGACAAACCTCATAATTTTGTCCTCCCCAGACCAAATCATGTGCTCTATATCCTCTCTCCAATAATAAAACAACTGTATCTTTGGGAGTGACATTCCTACCATGTAAAACACTTTAAAACAAACATTCAAACTTCTTTGCCTTTGCGAGCCATCGGTTGCACAAATTCACTGAAGTAGGACCTGGCTCTCTTTTGCCTAAAATGTTATAAAAGTATGGCAACAGCTCGACTGCATCCTACCAGCTGGGTTTACCATCTCACGGGAAAGCAGGGTACCAAATCATATCAATTTAGAAATATAATAATTATTTGACTTTGTAGTTAAAACAAGTCAGAAAAACTATGTTTGGTCTTCTTTTAAGCGTTTGGTGTTTTATAGTTTGATTATTTCAATTTTCAAGCTAGTAGTATGTTACATCAACTTGCCAGTGAGATATCATTTTCTTTATATTATAATATCTCAAGTCTGTTGAAGTTTACACTGATTTTTGTGTTAAACTTCAATTGACATGCACAGGTTGATGGCTCATTGAGAAAGCTGCTAAAAGGTGGAAAAGATGTTGATGATGCCTTAATTGCAGTTGTTATCCGAAATTTAAAACTTGTTAAAGTAAGTTATGTAACTAAATGCTGCAGATAAACTCATCAACAAATTACACGTCTCTAGGTTGATGACTGTGTCATGATTTTCATGCAGGATGGTTATAAGGTCATTGTTATGGATGCTAGTGTTGGTCGATCTAAAGCTATTGCAAGATCCTTAAAGAAACTTGGTGTTAAGGTCAAAAAATTGCATTTTGATACCCAGTAATTTGTTTTTCCTTGTTTTATAATTGTTTAAAACTTTGTATTTACTGACAGAATCCTTACTTGGTCAAAGGAGGATTCGGCTCATGGGTAAACAAGGGTCTGCGTGTTAAGAGCTCAAACCTGAGACGACATTGACTGTGTTGATGAGGTATTTTACACTCATGTTCAGTGTAAATCTTTAGACGATGTAACATCTCCATTGAGATGTGATGACTTTCTTCTAAATCTCATGCCCATGCAATAAAAGCATCCCTAGGGGTACACGGTACACTAGTCTGAACCAGACATGCCTATTTAATGTGGAACTTTGCTATGATCCATTGTAGACAAAGTTACATAAAAAAACTATAAACCATTCACTTAAATTGCAAAAAAACCATGCCAACTAAAATCATACTTCTGAAATACTTTGCCGCTGATGCTGTTTGATGTTCCAAGATGCTCATTTTATTTTCTTGTTCCCAGTATTATCTATGTTTTATAACTAGAAATTGACAGATTCTAACTAATCTATTCTTTAGCAATTATAATAAAAGGCACTACTGGTACTTTGTGCTATTTGTAGCATGCATAATGCAAATTTTAAGTTCATTTAAATCATGTTACACGCCAAATTATATGCAGGAAGCTGAGGCAATCCTTGAAGATATTAAGCCTACTCCAACACTCGTCATTGGTTCTGTGCTGGTAAGACAGTACTCGTCTCCCTCTCATTTGAACAGAAAATAACTGCAAACATCACTTGTTTATCTTTCTATAATGAAATTTGGCCTTATTTTGGTACTGTTATCCATATTTTCTTCTGAAATTCATATGACTTATCTATTATAATCTACTTAAAGAATTGTTATTGTAATTTTTATTTTATTTGCAATGCACCCATTTTCAGGATAACTAATGTTGTTGCTTATGGGCAGGGAATTCTTGCTGCTGGCTATGCATTACTAGGTGAGTAATGACATTGACAAAGTCTGGCTGAACTATACTTGACAATCTAACTGTTCTTTCTCATTAAATCGGTGAGAACTTTGCATAGGATAACTTGGAATATAAAATCCCCCAACTGCCTGACAATGCACCAATGGTAACCGACCTTCCTAGAATTCCATAATATCCTGACAGTGCTGAGCATGAAGATCATAATCATGATAGGAATTAGGACCTTGTTTTTCTAGTACAGTTTTGCTCATCAAAATACCTTTGTTAGCTGCATGCAACCACACCAATTACCAATAATTTACCATGTCTTAGTTAACACGTCTGATAGTTCCAGAAGCACGGAGTTTAAATTGCTAGTTTTTTTTTTCTAGATCCTGAGCTTTTTTTTTTACTTCAAACATATCAAAAACAAAGGCATATCCGGGTTTGAACATTATTAATAGCTCAATATGCGATCTACATTTATAGTTTCGAACGCAACCTGTCAACCATAATGGAAGGACTTTGGATATCGAACCTAAATGATTATGGAACTTTGGAAGCATATTTTCAGCAGAATTATTTGAATTTTGTAATGTACACGCTTTGTAATACTGTTGAGTAATTTATCTAGGTTAAAGTTAATTGGGGAACAAATTGAAGTTGTCCCATGTTGTAAATTGACAGATTTAAACACATTTGAAGGCTATTTTTATATTGTCCAAAAAACTTGAAAATAAATGGAAGCCCTTTCATTCTGGAATATTAACCAAATTGGTATCTTTTGACTGCAGAATGGGAGATAACTCTACAAGTGATTGGTCTTATCGGCCTAGGGCAGGTATTGATCCCCTAATTTTACTGGCTGCTTCCTTCTTAAATACCTGAATGAGAATATGTAATAGGCTTTATTGCCCTAGAAAAATGATCCTCCAATCACACTGTTCTTTTCTCCTTCCCTTGAAATACCTGTATTGCAGTTATCTCAGGAAATGTTAGATTCTCTTTTCTGCATTAAATCCTACAGTTAGACAGACAATATATTTTCTAACTTTCCTATATCTTGTTTATCTGCTTTCTTTTATCCTCCTTACTTTTCTTTTTATATATTTTTATTGGAACTATCACATGTCATTACATATTCAACCATCATTCTTCATAACCTTTATCATTGTGTTTGTGCTTTTTGTTTGACAGACTCTTTATCGACGCTTTGCTTCATATGAAAATGCTGAGGATTTTAATCAAGATGTGAGGTACATTTTTTTCTTACTGTATCCACAATGATAATTTGAGAAGAAAACAAGAAATTTTAGCTATACTGCCTAAGTTATTCTTATAGTCAGGTAGAACAACAAATTTGCATGTGAAACGAGTATAAATATCATCAAGACCTCAATGGAATCACTTTTGCGCGTAATCATATTTATACATCACGTTTCTTGTTTTCACCCAAACAAACTGTAAACCCAGGGAAGTTTAACAAAATGTTCTATGGTGAGATGTTTTTATTTTAATTTTCAAGTATTTTATAGTTTTGATTATCGTCTTGTTTAGTAGCGATTTTTCCTTCTATTTGGACACAAGTGAATATGGAAAAGCAAACAAAATTATTTTGCATTGAGGTGCTATTGATGTTACTTCTGGAGCTATCATTGGCAAACATGCACTTCCGGTTCTATTCAATATGTTATTGCTTGTATCAATTTGGCTGCATATACTCTTTTCACATAGGAGTGTAATTGCACTGATAAATTCTTCCGAGGTTTTCTTTCTCCCCTGTTCAATGTTCAGATACTGAACAGAGAACTGAGAGGGATTCTGGAAGAAGTTGAAGAACTACTTTTGTTTCAACATTAATCTGGAATTTTTCTGCATAATTTCTAGGTTTTGATTAAACGTAAGACTTAGTTTCACTTGTAGTATAACAACATACGTATTCGAAAAACTTCAGGTTGTTGTTAACTCCGGTGAAAGTAGGAGCTCAGACGGTGTCGTGGGCTGCTGGAAAATTCGAGCAAAACAAGATCGGGCTGCCAATATCACCTTCATCGACTGCTGTTCAAGGTCGAGTCTTAAAAGCGGCTGCGAAGCATGAATCTCAGCCTTCTGATGCTGATGACACCCAAGTATTGCCAACTGAAGCATCCAGTCAGGCAAACGAGAATTTAGACCTTTTAGAGGCATAAAACTGTAACTTTGTGCATTTGTAATACACTAGGAAAGAAGTTTCATTTCCATTAAAGAAAAAAATTAAGGAAGTTGATGGAATCTTTTGGTGCCTACATTATTTTGTCCCGTTTAATGTAAATTCTAAAATCTTGGTATATAATCTCTGCGTTGGTGTATAAATAACATGAAGGGAGACTGACTAGGCTGGTTTTAATTGAGATTCTATTGTGTCAGTTGTAAAGCATATATTATGCAAGTTGAGGATTGTTGTTGTTTAGTATAATCTAATTCTTTTTAAATGGCTAAAAATTAAAAAAAAAACTTGGATGTCCATCTGCTCTTAAAAGGGAACAGATGAGGGAGTTTTGTTGATGGACCAATAGTTTAATTATTTGAGAAATGTGAAGTGAAATTATAACATTTAGATGATCTAAATGAAAGTACACCTAGAAGGGGTTGAATAGGTGTATGACTAATCTAATGACAAATAATGCGGAATTAAAAACTAAATGCAACACACTTAGTGTAGCCAAAGAGTGTAGCCGAATTCCCGGCGAAGGACTCTGGACTAACTCCTCTAAATTCCTCTAAATAAGAGTTGAGGTGCTATATGAAGCTCTCTTGGTTAAACACTAGAATGGGCACACACACAATCAACACAAGCATGTATATGATATGAACAATATGAACAATGCACAATGTAAGAGAGAGTTAGAGAAAGTGGATCAATCGCAAACACCAAGATATGTTTCGAGGTTCGAGCACCCAACTATACGTCCTCGCCTTCACATAGAAGGATTCCACTAAAGCGTCCACACAGGACTTCCCACACAGGGAACCTCCACTGAGGATTTGGGTAAATACAATCTGGAGTACACAACTCTTCTCTCAACAATACAACCTCTACACTTAGAGGTAAGGCACAAAGCCAAATAAGATTAACCTCACAATTGAGGGATAGGCACAAAGCCACACAATCACATCACACTTGAGGGAATAGGCACAAAGCCACCACTCCAATAATCACCTCTTCACTAAGAGGGATATCAACACAATCACTTCTCACTAGAGGGATATCACAAATAAAGGAGGGTTTACAACACTTGGTGGTTTCCACAACCACAAACCAATTTTTCTCAGAAAATAGATCCTAATAGATAGGATAGATAGATAAGCTCAAGTGTGAGAAAATAAAGTGTTTTGAACAAAAAAATCACTTGGGAAAATCTCGAAATAGATATAGAAATTTAGATAAAAAAACTAATTCCAAAAGACTCTATTTTCTTTGAAATTCTAACACTTTAAAAACAAATAAAGAATGATCTTTTAAACCCAAAAAACTCTTTTGAAAACTTGCTGTTAAACACTTATAAAGATTGAAAATTTTGCTCTTTAAAAACTTATTCAAAACAGCTCAAGAAATGGGGTACATATAGCCCCACAAAATTTTTACCCGTTGGCAGTAGGAAAGGGCAGTTTTGCCCTTCCGGTCGACCGGCCCAACGGTCATTTTTATGACCGTTGTGCCTCTGGTCGACCGCCCGGTCGACCAGGACTTGATACAGAAAGTAGCAGCTCTCTGCCGGTCGACCGGGGCCATTTCCAGAGAGCAGAACTCTCTGGACGGTCGACTGGCCCACCAGTTCAAACAGCAGTGCACGTCGGTCGACCGGACCGGTCGACTAACTTCTGCTTCGATCGACCGTCCGGTTGACCGGCAGAAGGCAGGCCAGCTTGTATTTAGGGATTAAAAACTTGGTATTTTAACTTCTAAAAAATCCCATAAAATCACATAAATTCCACAAAAATAAGTTCTTGTTATGTCTTTGAAATACAAATATGTGTGACAAAAATTCAACACATATTACAAAGTATTTGAACCATTTTTGTGTTCTTGAAAATTTGCCTTAAACCAAAATCCGTATTTTCTAAAACTTAAAATTTTGAAATGGAAATCCGATTTTTCTAAAACACATGTAAATACAAAAAACATGATATTTAAACAAATTTGAAGCATATTGTATATGGATAGAATCCAATATACATGTAAAGAACTATATCTATGTTTTGACATGAAATCCAAAAATAAGTTTTGTTTAAATACAAAACTCTAACTCATGAAATAGACTATCGAAATAAGTTTTTCTAAATAGATGAAGCATAGATGTATATAGATCAAATCTAATATACATTAAACCATGTAAACTTGTTGTTTTTTATTCTATCTATTCATGAAAACCATATATGAAAAATCGAAACCGGTTAAACCGAAAACAAAACCAATAAACTTTAAACTTTTGTGTGTATTGTGACTTGAGCATATCAACACTATCTAATCTTTAACACAAGATCTAAACAATCTTAAGCTAAACAAACCGAGGTCTTCTTGTAGAACTTCTTCTCAAAGTTGACTCGATCTAAAACCAATCCAACGAGCTTGACTCCAACCAAGTACTAGATGCGATCTTGACGCTCGAGCTCTTGAATCACCATGTGAAAGCTCCAAAATACCTTGTTGAAGCTAATCACCTACTAATATCTTGATCAAATATTTGAAACTAAATATCACAGGATTATTAGTAAACTATAACTACATGAGTTAATCATCATCAAAATTAGAGTGAAGGGCCTCTGGGCCAACAATCTCCCCCTTTTTGATGATGACAAAACTCATAGAGTTATATATGCATGGATTAAAGTTAAGCTTCATCGAAGCTCCCCTTAACTCATGCATAGTAATAAACAATAAAGATATGTCGTGAATGCTTAACATAAATATGCATAAACATGCATAATAAGAAAATGAAACAAACATGATCTTTGATACGAATGAAATAAATATGCTCTTGATATCAATTTTAAAATAAAAGTGTTCTTAAAAAAAATGTGCTCTTGATACCAACAAAAGCTCTTGATACCAACAAAAGATGCTCTTGATATCAATGGTAAGAGATAACAAATTTAAACAAACATGCATATATTAAACTCCAAAAATATCTCTCCCCCTTTTTGTCAATTCATCAACAAAGGGTACAAACAATAAAGGGCATAAATAAATTTTTCTCCCTTTTTGCATAAATCAAACAATAAGGGTATATATGCTATAAACATTCATGAAGAGGAGAGACGTGAAGTTAACTCCCCCTGCATACATGCATTTATATGAAAAGAGATGACTAAATCCTAACCACATAAAGCATAATATACAATGTATAAAATGAGATGTGAAGCTCCTACAACACACGCGTAAGATATAAAGAAGAGCGGTCAAGCTCCTCAATATGAGATACACTCAACATGAATATATATATAGAGAAGATGTTAAGCTTCCCTTACATATAAGCAATACAAATCAAAACATTATAATACCAATTGAAAAATAAACAAAACATTTTGAAGAAACCAACAAAAATTTTGATACCAATTGAAAGATATAAATATATAGGAAGTCTTGATACCAATTGTAAAAATTAGTTCCAATTGAAAATATTTTACATTTTTGATACCAATTTGAAAAACATAAACCAATCCATTTGTTTAAACACTAAAATTATTTTGCAATAGAGATACCAAATAGAGAATAATATCAATTTAAGATTCATGATACCAATATTGAAAATGAAACATATACCAATTGAAAATAATTTTCATTAGGAGCGTAGGAAACTAAATGAAAACTAAGATATCATTTTTCAACATAAAGAGTGGGAGTAAGATACCAATTGTAAACAAAACTGATTGAAAGGTTAAAACATGAATTTTCTCCCCCTTTATGAAATACTAATGAAAACGATGCATAAGCTTGTATAAGATACCAATTGAAAAATAATTGTCATTAAGGATTAAATCAAGCTTAGCATAGCAAAATTTGTGCTCAAAAATATAAAGATATAGTAAGCACAATCAAAACACACACATATATATGAAAATGTAAATACCAATCTAAATTGATATTGTTTGAAGTTGAAGCATACATATATAGTAACAAATATGAGTATGCAAAATAGATATTAATTGTGATATCAATTGAAAACACAATGATGATCAAGTGTATAACTCATACCTTCTATCTTATCATGCACTTGTTTAAAAAAGATTTTCAATTTGAGCATACAAGGCATGGTCGCCCATCCAACCATCCTTTGATGGGTAGGGGTTTTCAAAAATAAGTTTGAAAATAATTATAACACGTTTGAAAACTCTACCACATGAAGAATAACGCAACTAGTTTTATGATAATTTTGAAAACTAGTACGAAATCCTTCAAGTAAGAAATAAACAATAACATATCCATGAAAATATGAAAATCACACAATCATCAACACTCAAATAGCAATAAAACAAATCATGAGTAAACAACAAATATAGAGTGTAATAAGTTATGTAATCAACAAAAGTCATGGAATAAGACATTTAAGCTCAATATGAAATTCCTTTACAAACATGAAAATCATCAAAATCTAATTTTGATCAAAATAATTCAAACTTCAAGGCATATATATGTTTTGTCTAAACTAGAGGTATACATACATATCCCAAACACAAATGAGTCCATAATAGAATTTGCATGAAAAGCAAGTGACTCTTAGGATAGACATGTATATCTAAAGTTTTGACAAAATTAACATATACATGAAGTTAAACACATATTAATGAAAAACATGTCCAAAAATAGGAAATACAAGTCAAAATGCATGAATCATGAAAACTAGGCTATGTTATACAACTAATGGGTACAAATGAGCAATCAAGTACAAACATATAATAATCAATTTGTGACTCATTAGTTGTACAAGTATATACACAAGTGTTAATGAAGTTTACATCTAAACATGTAATCAAAACATTGAAGCATAAAACAAAATATAAACCAAGATGATCATTAAGTAAATGCACATGTCTTAGATTTATGATATACACAATAGATAAACTAAAGTGAGAACACAAAAAAAATATAGATTCATATAAACATGGGTGTATCTCAAATACTAATCATGTATATCACAAGTCTAATTTTCATGGCATTTAACATAGTAATCAAAACATGCTAAAAATCAACACCATGAAAGCATGTAAACAAAATGAGAGTTAGAGATCGTTACCAAAACCATGAGGGCAAATCTCTAGGCTCCAAACCAAGGTGGTCCTTCCACCAAACTTCTCTTGAAAGTGATGCATCCAAAATTGTCACCTTTAAACTCGGAACGCATCCACCTTAAGGCACCAATACTCTCACATCGAGTGAGAGCCCACATCTACATCAAATAAAATAGGAGTGGTCTTTGGTACCCATACTCTATTAGGTCTATAGGGGTTAGCTCCTTTTCTAATCCAAACAAATCTATTTGCTAAATTTACATCATGTACTCTATCATAACAAAACTGAGCAAGGTGGCCCTTCCGTCCACAATGTGTACATGTGTACACATGAGCATACAATAGTGTTGTGTGTGTGAACGTGAGGAGCATGTGTATGCCGTGTATGGTGTGCATGCATATTTAGAACTTGTTTATTTCGAAACATGAATTCCAACCGTGTGTGGTCCATGGCACATTGGCTCAAAGTGGAGCCCAAACAATCAACACTCTTCTTTAACGAACAAATATCATTTTCAGTCATAGAAGAAGAGGTGGAGCATGCTATGGTTACCTTAGATGGTGAAGTTATACTAGCATGGCAAACATGAGAATCTAAGTCATTTTTCAAAGAAATATTTTTCTTAGAAACCAAATCCAATTCTTTGAAATAGAAATAATTTTATTTTTCAAAGATTCATTTTCTTTTATAACAAAATCAAGTTTTGAAGATAAAGCCTCATTTTTCTTCAAAACAATTTCACAATCATTTTTATTTTTCAAAATTTCATTTTCTTTTAGGGCAAGTTCAAGTTGGGATTTCAATGAGTCCCTTTCA
Source organism: Agave tequilana (assembly GCA_038442645.1). Lineage (NCBI taxonomy): Eukaryota > Viridiplantae > Streptophyta > Magnoliopsida > Asparagales > Asparagaceae > Agave > Agave tequilana. The sequence goes on along the minus strand of JAVJIF010027633.1, from coordinate 69,398 downwards.
ATTGAAATCTCATCCCTCTCTTGCAAAACCAAATCAAGTTTAGAAGACAAATTTTCATTTTCTTCCTTTAATTTTGAACTATTTTTTTCAAACTTTTATTCTTCGAAATCAATCTTTCACGACCTTTAGCTAGTTCATAGTTTGAAGCATGTGCATCCATACACTCATTGCAAGAAGAACTAGAACTGTCATCTAGTTGAGTATCCGAATATACCTCAAGGGAGTCATTCCCTTAGACCATGAAGCAACGTTGTTCGGATTCTTCTCTACTAGATTTCTCCTCCACATATTTCGTCGTTTGAAGCGCGGGAGAGATCAAGGTGTTCCACACTGTAAAGGCGGAATCACAATGAGAAACCATAAAAATATAATCTTTACTTAGAGTGCTTCTAAGTGCCATTAGGGCTTGTGCATTGGCCTCTATATGCTTGCTATTACCAATAAAGGATTTCTTGGTAGCGGCAAGGAAAACATGCAAACCTAGGGTTTTGAGATACATGGACATCCTAGCCTTCCAAACCTCAATGTTGGAAGTGTCATACATAGGAGGGGTCATGAAGTCCATGAGTGTGTGTAAACAATATAAGTGTGCAAATGCAAATCTAGGTTAGCAACCAAGATCATACTCCTAGGTGGTTAAACCTAATATCAGGATTGTAGGCTCTGATACCAATTGAAAGTACACCTGAGGGGGGTGAATAGGTGTACGGCTAATATAATGACAAATGATGCGGAATTAAAAGTTAAATGCAACACACTTAGTATAACCAAATAGTGTAGCCGAATTCCCGGTGAAGGGCTCTGGACTAACTCCTCTAAATTCCTCTAAATAAGAGTTGAGGTGCTATATGAAGCTCTCTTGGTTAAACACAAATATGGGCACACACAATCAACACAAGCATGTATATGATATGAACAATATGAACAATGCACAATGTAAGAGAGAGAGTTAGAGAAAGTGGATCAATCGCAAACACCAAGATATGTTTCGAGATTCGAGCACCCAGCTCTACGTCCCCACTTTCACACAGAAGAATTTTCACTAAAGAGTCCACACAAGACTTCCCACACAGGAAACCTCCACTGAGGATTTGGATAAATACAATCTGGAGTACGCAACTCCTGTCTCAACAACAAGGCACAAAGCCAAACAAGATCAACCTCACAATTGAGGGATAGGCATAAAGCCACACAATCACCTCACACTTGAGGGAATAGGCACAAAGCCACCACTCTAATAATCACCTCTTCACTAAGAGGGATATCAACATAATCACCTCTCACTGGAGGGATATCACAAATAAAGGAGGGTTTACAACACTTGGTGGTTTCCACAACCACAAACCAATTTTCCCACAAAATAGATTCTAATAGATAGGATAGATAGATAAGCTCAAGTGTGAGAAAATAAAGTATTTTGAACAAAGAAAATCACTTGGGAAAATCTCAAAATAGATATAGAAATTTAGATCAAAAACCAATTCCCAAAAGACTCTAATCTTTTAAACCCAAAAAACTCTTTTGAAAATGCTGTTAAACACTTGTAAAGATTGAAAATTTTGCTCTCTAAAAAATTACTCAAAACAGCTCAAGAAATGGGTATATATAACCCCACAAAATTTCTGCCTGTTGGCAGCAGGAAAGGGCAGTTTTGCCCTTACGGTCGACCGGCCCAACGGTCATTTTTATGACCGTTGTGCCTCCGGTCGACCGCCCGGTTGATCGGAACTGGATACAGAGAGCAGCAGCTCTCTGCTGGTCGACCGGCCTGGTGACCGGACCATTTTCAGATAGCAGAACTCTTTAGACAGTCGACCGCCCGGTCGACCAGCCCACCAGTTCAAACAGCCGTGCACGTCTGTGCACATCGGTCGACCGGACCGGTCAACCGAATTCTGCTTCGGTCGACCGTCCGGTCGACCAGCAGAAGGCAGGCCAGCTTGTAATTAGGGATTAAAAACTTGGTATTTTAACTTCTAAAAAATCCTAAAATCACATAAATTCCACAAAAATAAGTTCTTGTTATATCTTTGAAATACAAATATGTGTGACAAAAATTCAACACATATTACAAACTATTTGAACCATTTTTGTGTTCTTGAAAATTTACCTTAAATCAAAATCCGTATTTTCCAAAACTTAGATTTTTGAAATGGAAATCCGATTTTTCTAAAACACATGTAAATACAAAATCATGATATTTAAACAACTTTGAAGCATATTGTATATGGATATAATCTAATATACATGTAAAGAATTATATCTATGTTTTTGACATGAAATCTAAAAATAAGTTTTGTTTAAATATAAAACTCCAACTCATGAAATAGACTATCAAAATAAGTTTTTTTAAATAGATGAAGTATAGATGTATATAGATCAAATCTAATATACATTAAACCTTGTAAACTTGTTTTGATTCTATCTATTCATGAAAATCATATATGAAAAACCGAAACCGGTTAAACTGAAAACAAAACCAATAAACTTTAAACTTGTGTGTGTATTGTGAACTTGAGCATATCAACACTATCTAATCTTTAACACAAGATCTAAACAATCTTAAGCTAAACAAACTGAGGTCTTCTTGTAGAACTTCTTCTCCAAGTTGACTCGATCTAAAACCAATCCAACGAGCTTGACTCCAACCGAGTACTAGATGCGATCTTGACGCTCGAGCTCTTGAATCATCATGTGAAAGCTCCAAAATACCTTTATTGAAGCTAATCACCTACTAATATCTTGATCAAATATCTGAAACTAAATATCACAAGATTATTAGTAAACTATAACTACATGAGTTAATCATCATCAAAACTAGAGTGAAGGGCCTCTGGGCCAATACTAAACACTTCAAAATCCTTTGACACTAATTTTGTTGTGTTTGAAACGTTTTAACTATAAGACTAAATAACTCATTCGTTTTGTTGCTATTTAATGCGTGGATAAGAAAATTGAAAATAGCTTATAATCTCCAAATTATGTGGATCATTTTTAGTGGATAAAATTTGGTTATAAATTCTCTCTCCCTCTGAGCGAGCCCTTAAAAATAATGTATTTTGAATACTTTTAACCCATCCATCAAGTAGGCGCAAAAAGGACGGCCGAAATAGTGAGTTGGTTATTTTAATGGTGTAGAATATTTGAAATCTAATAAAAATTGGTGTGTGAGGGTTTTTAAGTATTTATATCATGATGAACTAGTCGGATCGAGAATTTGTATATCTAAAAATGTAGATCTAAGCAATATGCTATTTTTTAGCCATCCATTTTGTGCTTACTTGATGGATTGGCAAAAAATATTCAGAATACATGATTTTTTACTTTTAGTTACTTGAAATAATGTAGATCTTCAATGAAGTGAATCTCGCGTTCGGATGTCGTAGGGTTGTATTTGAGTAGGAAGGATTCGGCCTCGAATCCTTCTGGAATTACAGAAGTCTCTCTCTCTCTCTATATCAGAAATATGTATATCAGTCGGCAGCTGAGAGTCTCTCTCAGCCTGCGGTGATGTGGCACAATATTTGCCACACCACTAAGTTGCGGCCCACTTATTGGAATAAGTTAAATTACTAAATGCCCCTTGGTAAAAGGTACTTGTCCTGTAATTGTTTATTATTATTATTCTCCTATTTCTTTTACCGCTCTTTGTCAGATTTAGGGTTTCATTTTCCTCCCATAAAGTTATTTCTGAAAATAGCGATTTCATTTTACCGCTCTTTAATTCAGCCTTGAGAGTTTTCTCAGTCTCCATTTTTTCAATTTTTCTTTCTAGCTCATAAACATATGACTTTAAGTACTGATTTTCATTTTCAAAAGTTCAATTTCTTCAGCTTGTTCATCCCGTGGTGCTGACAAATAACCTGCAATAGTTGGTTCATGTTCACTCGTTGGTTCCTCAACTATTTCGACAGGCTCTGGTTCTGTTTCCGCCGGGATGTTAGGTTCATTATGTATATCTTCTTCTTCTTCTTCTCCTCCTCCTCCTCCTTTAACAGGAAGGCCAATCATATTTCTTTCATCATTAGAAATGTTGGCCATTCGACAAAAAATCTGAAATAAAAAAAATAAACTGAGATCTTATACAAATCTTATAGTTGTATCGCAAATGAATAAAACATTTACTAGAATAGCTATCAAGGAACTGCGACCTAGGTCGCAGTCTTAAGCATTAAATCATACAAGTAAATCCATACTGCGACCATGGTCGCAGCACATATCAATGAAATAAATATAAATGCGACCATGATCGCAGTTTATTTACAACGAGTTATCAAGAATTACGACCATGGTCGCACACCATTGTACTGCACATCAGTTGAACTGCGACCGTGGTCGCACTCCATTTTAATGTGTAAAATTATAATCAACAGTATATGGTCGCTAACATTTAAAAACTTACGATATCTGCGTCAAGATCATTTAGATCAATTTCAGCCAGAGCTCTGCTAATGTTTTGGAGGTCCTATCTTACTGCCCGTGGCGTTTTTTCCTCCAAACCAGACCTCGGCTCAAAAATAGCAGCCCTTTCACAGAGCCAATACTGCAAAATGTATAATTATATTAGTTTACATAAACATTGACAATATATAAGGAAATTTTAACAATGTTTGCCAAATATGATATTCATACTTACAATAATTTGCACGGAGCATCCTTGCAACTCATATGTAGTGTGCCTGAAGACCATTGACTCAATCAGGAATTGCCAAAAAGTTTTAGTCCAGCATATTGTCCTCATCAGCTGCATATTGGCAATCTGTTCCACAATATACCACGGCACCATGCATTTACTGCCAGAAAAGAATAGAGTGGCCAACATATATAGGATGATTATTGTCGTAAAGTCTTAAGCTGCATGTCTTTGTCTGTCTCTTATAATTTCATTTAAAGTTACTTGCTGCTCAAGCTGTACATCCATGGTCACATCTAATTCAGTCCTCATTCTTTTCTTGACCAGAAGATCATCCAAAGTTTCTTCAATGGATACTTTCGTGATTTTCTTTATATTAGAAAAATAATATTTTATAACCCCTCTATCCTTCATTGTACAGGTCTTATTCATAATAAAATCCGCCCCATTGATAGGTGACCAAAAGTTAGGGCAACATCCTCCACTATTATCTCAATTTCTTTGCCCCCAATTCCAAAGGTCCTTGTATCCCTATCATACTGGTCTACAATTTTCAGCACACTGATGTTTGATTTTAGACCTTTTTCAGCTCCAAACTCCTCATTGTAGAAGGTCATGAAGATTGGGCCAAATGGGGTCTCCTTTATCGCATCTACGAAATCGATCTGAATGAGCTTTTTGAATTTTCTAATGAATTCGCACATAGGTTTTAGGCTCGATCTCATAGGACGAACATTCACTTCTTATTTACCTATAGATGCAGAAATATAAAAACATTAGTATAAAATACCAGGTCGCAGTACGTTTATTTAAAGAAATAAAAGAAAATAAGACTGCGACTTTGGTCGCAACAGACTTTAATAAATTATAATACACTACGACGAAGGTCGCAATGATATTTTACACTGCGACTTCGGTCACAATTTTCTAATTAAATAAAATAATTCACCAATTATATCCTTTGTTTCTTCATACAGCGACCAAGGTCGTAGTGTAATATATCAGTGTCTAGTTAATCCAATTTAGTAGAATATAATACATTGCGACCAAGGTCGCACTGCAATTTTGTAATTAATAAAAATAATTACCATGAAAGGACCTTTGTATCATCATACTGCGACTAGGGTCGCAATATTCAATCACGCTAACCTAGGTAACAGATTGTGACCATACCTCCAAAAAGGAGAAAACGAACGGCAGCACTACGACATCAGTCGCAGAGTTTTAGTAAAAAAAACCTTGAAAAAATGAAAGTGAATAATTTTTAAAACAAATAATTTACAAATGTCTGCGACCAAGGTCGCATAGACCTAAAATGCTAATTCAGACAACTGCGACCCAAGTCGACATAAAAGGGAATGAAATAAAAATTTGACCTTGGTCGCTGTGTTACAAAATTTAAAAATTTAAAAAGCGATTCATGATCGCAAGTTTGCAAATTTTCTCTCTTATTTGCGACCATGGTCGCAAGTTTTAAAAAAATATTTAATTATTTTTTTAAAAAACCAAAAAACTGGAAAATTTTAAAAAAATAAAAAAAAATTAGTAAGAATACAGTTCATCAGACACTTTTAATTTAAGTTAAGTTAAAATAGGAATATTTCTAAAAAAAAGTAAAAATGGAATCAAATCTGAAAGAAAAATATAACTACTAAAATTTACAAACCCTAAAAAAAAATTTCTGGGTTTCCACATTACCTTTTTCCGCGGATGATTTCTTTGGAGTCATCTTTAGCAGAAATTTTTACAAAAACTAAGAAATTTTGGGAAATAGTGGCACTAATCTTTTCGGATTGATCAATTGAAAATTTAGATCTGTAAATTTTTTTGAAAGGAAAGGTTTTACATATAGTAAAAAGTTATGAGGGAGGGTATTTTCGTCAAAGCGATTGTTGAAGTGACTGATACTAACTCGGGCGGGAATTTTTTGATTTTTGTCTGCCAAAATTAATGTCAAATTCGTGGCTATTATGTTGCCACGTCCCGCCGGCTGAGAAACTCTCTCAGCTGTCGGCTGAGGTACAATAACCCCTATATATATATATGAGGAATCTGTACCTCAGCCGACAGCTGAGAGAGACTCTCTCAGCTAGCGCTCCGTGGCTTAATTTAACCACAATTTTGGCTGCTGGTACCATAATCGCAGTTTTATATGATGACTGTAATTAAGTTGCAGTATTTTTATGAGGATTACAGCCATGATCGCAGTCTTTTTCTGAGGACTGCTATCATGATCACAGTCCTAATTGCACTGAAAATATATGATTTTTTAGGACTGCGACCATCTTACAGTGGATTGGGACCATGTTGCAGTAAGTTTGCGACCATTTTAAATTGACAGCTGAGAGAGTCTCTCTCAGCTGTCGGCTGAGGTACATTTTTTCACTATATATATATAAGAAATATGTATATCAGCCGACAGCGGAGAGTCCCTCTCAGCCTGCGGTGACGTGGCACATTATTAGCCACACTAATAAGGATGACCCGCCTATTGAAACAGCTGAAATTACTAAATGTCCCTGCGGTAAAAGATAGTGGATCTGTATAGTTTATTATTATTTTTATATTTCTGGCGTTAGTCAATGTTGTCACAGTTATCTTTATAGCTGCGACCAACTGAATATGAATCAGGTCTCTTCAAGTGCAACTTTATCAAATCACGAAACAAATTTGAATACTTTTTTTTATTATTTTTTATACGCAGATATTATGGATTTCAGTAATGCGACAAGCTCGTAGTGGTCAATAAAATAATTTCTCAATAGTTTTAAAAGCGACCTTTATCACAGTCTACAATTATATATAGGATTGTATCATGTGAAACTCAAAAACTTGTCATTTTTTGTGCTTAATTTATATATAAACAAATTAATTTTTCCAGATTTTATTATATGATCTATAAGGATTTTACTGATTGTGAACATAGTCGCAATTTACTTATTCGCATGCCACACATAAACTATGAAAATTATTTTTACATATTGCATGCGAATAAGGACTGCGATTATGGTCGCAGTGCTTAACGACAACATGCTGTGAATATTTTTTTTGCTAGGTTAAATATAATAATGGTGAATAAGGACTGCGACTATACTCGCAATTTACTTATGATTTTATATATTTGTTCTTCACAACGACTGTTGTCTCTTTTTTCACACACTGGAAGAACTTTGTATTTGTGTTACACACTGCGTTCATAGTCGCAGTTTTTTAATTTGTGATATACAGTAAAATATACTGATTTGAGAGGATTTCGATCATATTTGCAGTATCAGCTGTTTATATAATTAAATTTTGGATTGTTACTATGATTGCTGTTTTTAACTTTATTGAATGCACAATGATCAAATTATTTTTATCAGGACTGTACCGTAGTAGCAGTTTCATATATAAATATAGTTAATTATAGACTGCGACCATAATTGTAGTTCTATTAGTTTAGAGTAATTATTATCTAAGTACTGCGACCATGGTCGCAGTTAAGATGCAAAAATAATAACTATTTATTTATAATTACAGAGTGCGACCATAGTTAACTTCTTAATAAAAGACTTACATTTATATTTAGTAAATCATTTATATTTAATAAATCATTATATTCTTATCGTATGATAACAAATTAGCTTTTTATAGAATATTTTTCCTATATATTTAGATTTCGTATGGTGCATATCTTTTCTTTAGCGAGATTAATTTTAGTGCACCTCTTTTTATCGAGACTGTTGCTGTATCACGATAGATAAGATATTAATTACTTCAATTAGGTCAGAGAATTTAATATAGTATTTTATAAGATGTGATATACGCAGACTGATCTCACGGTCGCAGGGCTAATCTACTTTGTTAAGTCTGATTGTTGTTAGGACTGCGACTTTTGCTACATTTTATAAACGATCAAAATTCTGTTACATATGGCATGCGAATAAGGACAACGACTGTGGTCGCAGTGTTGAACGATAACATGTTTCGTCTATTATTTCCATGCGAATAAGGAATACTATTAGGGTCGCAGTCATGATATAAGATTTGAAGTTATATTATATTAAGTCTGCAACCATGCAAAAAAGTCTGCGGTTAGGGTCACACTCGTGATATAAAATTGAAAGTTTTGTTATACTATGATTGCGATAATGATCGCCATGCCAATATATTTTTTGATTATATTTTGAATGTATGTGAACTGCAACCTGGATCCCATTTATAATATGCGTTGAGAATAAAGTATTTTTTAGTATGAAGATCGACTATAGTCACAGTTCATCAAAAATTGCGTGAAATATTATCCAACCAATCTGTAAATATTGTGCCAGTTACGAGAATATCTGATTTATAAAATATCTATAAAATAAATCATTAACCATTATATTTCATTATTTTTTACACTGTACATTTATAATACCCAAAAAATATATGGCTGCCCCATGTCAAATTTTATTTTTCTATTCATTTCAGTTTCTTTTATTAAATCTATATGAATTGAAAATAACGTGAAATTAAACAATAAAAAAACTATATATTATAACCATTTTTTTAGGTTCACGCATGCTTTTTACTTTTTACTGTTGTTGTTTTTTCTTATCATCTTGATCCAATCTTTTTTTCCCTTTATATTTAAAATGTAGGAGAGTTAGGAATTTTATAACTGCAGATAAATTCAACAAAAATTTCTCTAAAAATTACAAATATTTTTGATAAAATTTTATTGTGGATGAGTTTTTACTAGTAATATTTACATTATTCTGCATTATATTGTTCATAATCATGCTCTCTTAGTTGATATATATATATACCAGAATAGTGATTCTTGTGACTGGAATGTGTTTGATATATTGTCGACTGGAGTTAGTGGTTCAGTAGTTGATACTTAGACCTCTCAGATTAGCTAGAATAGTGGACTCTACCAATTTGTAAATATTTATTTAAATTGAATTATTGTTATTGAGAAAGAGTAGATTATTTTAGTGGTGTTAGATTAGAGATCTCCTCGATGTCAGATGTATTTGGATTCGATAATTGTTACTGAGATTAATATTTAAATTGTTATTATTTAGTTTGTTAAATATCTAGATGTGAGGGGTTTGAACTTGGATATTATCGATCTGGAGAATGATTAGCTGGTGATTGTGCTTTAGTAAAAGGATTTTGTGAAAACTATTATTGGACGTAATTTTTGTTTATTTGATGATACTTAGATGAGAATTTAACTGATTATTAAGAATTTATTTAAAATAATGTAGCTTTATAAAAGAAGAGATCTTGGACTTATTAGTAGACTCGATTGGAATGGAGTTGACCTTTAGTTATGAAATAGTATTTAATTTGACTGATCAGGACTAGTGGATTATTCATTTTCACATTTGATTAGTGACCTTGGATTTGAATCCATTTGATTGAGCTTGATGGAACTGAGGGTTGACTGATGATCTGGATTAGATTTGAATAGCGATGACTATTTAGATATGGTGGAGTGTTTTAGTTTAGATATTGAGACTCGTATACACAACTGATTTTGAGGAGGAGGGCATATTGATGACTCAGAGGATTAGAGTAGATTGGTAGTGATGAGAGAACTGATTATTGATTCATTGAGATGGTGGTTTACTGTATCATATACTTTGATATGGATTGAAACTTGATATTCACGATGATTGTATTGAGACTATAAGTGGACGGATATTTACTATTGTATCCTAGTGTAGATGATGAGATATTGATCAGTTCTACATGAGACTGTCTATTGAGCAGTATCTGGATACGTTATTGTATTGATTCATGTTATTGAAAGTTACTGAAAAAATATTGTCAGACCGTAACACATGCATTATTCTATTGTTCTACCGTTTACACGGTAATATTGTCCATATTGTTATTGTTACATCATTGATATTGTTACTGTCACTATATCATCTCAGTAATTGAAATAACATGGATATTGATTGATCTAAATAATAATGTATATAGACAACTTACACCGAGATTGGAAAAATTAATGGAAGAGACAACGTCTGTATTTTGGGTGGACCTAGGATATAGGTTGCACAGCCGACATACGGTTCCACTGTAGGGTTCTGGGGGATGACTGATATCCCATCTGTTTATTGTTTTACAATGTTACTGTGAGTATTGTTGCACAGTGATACTGTGAGTACTGTTACTGTAACTGACTACCTGACGGTAGGGCCTAGTTTAGCGCCAGACATCTGGGCCATAGTCCCGGGTATGTACGGGGCCCACCTAAAGCATGGACAACATCTCCAACCAATCAGTTTCAATAACTTAGGACCCTGATTGATACGTGTAGTAGGCGTAGTATGGGATGCGTCTATTAGATATGGCAATTGGTGATCGCTGACATAATTGATAACAAAACTGAAATCCTACATTGACATTATAGATTGAACATAGATATATACATGTTATAATAGACACCTGATTGTACACTGGACCCTGGCATGACATATTCATCCCACATGATATATTGACTGTGATAGACACCTGACCTGATCTGACATTTGATTTCTATATTGACTGACTTTATTGCTCTCTGTTCATATTTCATATGTTATACCTGTCTTTTTTTCAGTACTGTTTATCATTATGTACACACTATTTATATGCATGAGCACTTTCTCTTTTTCTTACACACTCATTAGGTCGCTTCTGATGACCCTGGATTCGCACATTTAGGTACTAGATGTTTTATATTATTGATCAGGTGTTTGTTGAGATCGCACATGTTGCGAGGAGCTGGAGTTTCTCTCTTCTTGATTATCGGTATTCCTGCTCTCATGTTATTTTTTGATTCTCTCTATATTGTTTCTAGTAACTATTTCATATTCTTATTCATATGTTATCATTGTGTTAGATATTTATATGTCATATTGTAGTGATATTGATTTATCGTAATAGATTTTATACCTTGTTCAGGTTATTTAGGCTTAACGTGTATATGTGGAGTATTCTCCTCACGTATATACGTCGTCGACTCTCGTCACGACTTTGTTTTCCTGTATTTTGGGAAGCGGGGCATGACACCGATCCCTGGGGTGATCCAAGATCCGTACCGGTTCACGCAATGAAGACCAGATGACGATCCGGATAAAAAACTGCGTCATTTCATGTAAGTGTTTGTCTGTTGGTCTATTTTAATTCTAGCATTCTTTCTTATCATTTCATGTGAATGTGTATATGATTTCTGTATTATTCTATTCATGCCCAATTATTATTATATTGTGATACCCTGGTACTGTTTTATTGATATTTCGTTTACACTGTTATGATTTGGTCCAGTATTCTAGGTATATGAGTATTAAGCATGGATTTCCTTATTGGTGATAACAGGTTGATAATTGGATGTAAGTTTAAGGATTTAAATAAATGAGATGTTTCATTGATAAATTGGGTCTGCTATACTGGAACAGGGTACTGGGACTAATCATAAAAAATTGACTTAAAGTCTTACTGTCTTGAATATTTTTATAGACTTAATTGAAGTCGAGTTGACTTAGGGTTGGTAGCAGACCAGATTAATCAGAATAGCGGATTTTGGCAGATACGCAGTAAATTATTTATTACAGATTTTTATGATATAGGAGATTGAATTTTTGTGATGATGAATTAATGGTATATTTGATGTTTAAGGATATTTAATCTCAGTATTCTAACACTGTAATATTAGCGGCTTTTCTCAATTCTTGTTTAGTCTTTCTAATACTTTGATTCAGATCCTGATGTAGGGTATTTAAACTATAATCTGATTGAGGCTTGAAGATGATTACTTTTGATCATAGCTAAGTTTGTGGATACTTGTATGAGTTATTTATCAGACGTGATTCTTCCTTATTGGAGATAAAATAGTTAAAAATTAACTGAATAATCGATGAATGATTAAATAGAAATTTTATTATTAAAAGATGAGATCTTGGATTTAGATTTGTCAGCGGACTCGATTGGAGTGGAGTTAATCTTGAGTTGAGAAATATGTGTTTGACTGGACTGATCAGAACCTGTGGATTATACGTTTTCCCATTCGAGTAGTTACATTGGATTTGAATCCTTTTGATTGAGCTTGATGGGACCGAGGGTTGACCGATGATCTGGATTGGTTATGGATAGCAGTGACTGTTCAGATATGGTGAAGTCTGTATTTATTTAAATATTAAGACTTGTATACATCAGTGATTTAGAGGAGAGACATATTGATGACTTAGAGGATTAGAGTAGTTCAACATGAACGAGATAACCAGTTACGATTTATTGAACTTGTGATTTACTGTACCGGATTATCTTGACATAAATTGGTATTTGATGTTTACAATGACTGTATCGAGAATCATGGGTTAATGAATTCATTATAAGTTATGTTACGAGTAGATGAGAACTTGATCAGTTTTTATGAGATTGTGCATCGACTAGACGTTGCAGGATATATTACTTATTAATTCTTGTTACTGAAAGTACTGGGAAAGTATCATTAGACCGTAACACTCGGTACAACTCTATTCATCATATACACGGTTACTGATATTGTCTAATGTTATTATTATTATTCACCGTGTATACGATTACTTTTTACTGTACTGTTACTGTCACCACATCGTCCTAGTATTCTAGGTAACATGGATATTGACTGATTTAACTGAGTTCAATAATAATGTAAAAAAATAACTTATACTAGGATTGAGAAAATTGATGGAGGAGACAACGTCTGTATTTTGGGTGGCCTAGGATACAGGTTGTGCAGCCGGAATGGGAGTTTCACTGCAGGGTTCTTAGGGATGACTAACATCATATGATATTACTACTATTACTGTTACTAATACTGTTACTGAGTACCTAGAGATACAGGCCTGGTTCAGCGCCAGGCATTTGGGGCCGTGGTTCCGGGTATGTACGGGATCACCTAAAGCATGGACAATGTCTCCAACCAGTCAGTTTCAATAACTTAGGACCCTGATTGGCACGTTGGTAGGCGTAGTATGTGATGCGTCTATTACATGTGACAATTGGTGTTCGCTGACATAATTAATAACAAAATCGCAATCTTAAATTGACATTGTAGACTGAACTTGACATATATGACATTGTATGATATGCACCGGGGAGACTGCGACTGCCGGAAGACATGGCAGAGCTCATCAGCGGAGGATATGTGTTGAGGAAAAGATTAGATTAGGGTTTTTTTTTAGGTTAAGAGATGATAATGAGGTATTTATAGGGAATAAAATAGGGTCATGGGTAGCGGGTTTGGGGTTAAGATAATTTTGTTAGTTACGATTTGATTTAATAGTTAGGATTAGATTTTGGGGAGTTGGGTTGTTAAGATTAGAATTTTATTAGTTATGATTAGGATTTTGGTTTTAGGATTTAGTTAAGATCTGGATTAGGTTGGGATTGGGATAGAGTTGGGATTTGAGATTAGATAGGATCATTAGTTAGGATTTGATTTTAATTGATAGGATTATGGGTTGGGTTTGGATGTGAACTAATGGGTTATAAGATAATAGGATTTTATGGTTAGAATTTAGAGTTAGTTATGATATGATTAGGATTATAGATGGGGTTGTTCGGATAGGATTTTAGATATGACTAGAATTAGATATGATTAGATAGGATTTGCTTAGTTAGTATTTTACTTATTATTTAGGATTAAGTTTTGATAGAGATTAGATTAGGATGAAGATAAGATTGGTTAAGACGTAGATTTAATTACTAGGATCATATAGATAGGATTTGGGTTTTAGATTAGTTAAGATTATGAGAATTGGGTTGTGGGATAACGGGTTCGGGAGTAACGAGTACAGGTTTGGGTATAATAAACCATAATAGTAACAATAACAATAATAACACTAATAAAAATAACAATAGTAAACAATAATAATAACAACTAACAATAATATAATAACAACAATATTAACACTACTAATTAACAATAATCATAATATTAACAACATCAACATTATTAATAATAATCACATTAATAATATTAAAAATAAATATTAATCATAATGGGATAATAATAATGAAAATAATTACTACTAATAATAATAACTAAAAGAAATAATAATAATACGTAGTAAAGATGTTAATGAATAATAACAGTCCAAATAATTATTTAATAGTCCAAAATAATTTGTATTTTTTAATAATAATAAGTATAAACAAAGTTAACAAATAATTATAAATTAATCAGTAAAACAAAATAAATACCTAGAAAAAATACAGTATTTTAAATTAGGAATTTTACATTCTATCCACCTTATAAAAATTTCATCCCCGAAATTTCGATAAAGTAGAGTATAATAAAAATCAAGTTTAAGAGAAAATAAAGCTTCGATACTGCTCCCATTGCATCATGGGCGCAACACGCTTCTGTTGCGCACTCTGATCTCTGCTACCAGCTTCAAAATGGAGTAACCGGCTCCAAAAGACAAGATTAGGGTAAATAGAATCAAAAGAAGGATAGAAATCAAGATATAATCTAAATCACTCTAAAAGAAGAGTTGGAATTAGGGATACTAAAAGATCAAATAGATGGATTTTCAAAGGGAGGACGGTCAATTTCAAATGGAGTCAATGTCATAACATGGATAGTATATGTATATTGCAGTGTAATTATAACTTGTTTTAAGTTACAGGTATGAACTAGATCCTCTTTAAATAAACTTTGCTCTGATACCAAAGAAACCCTGTCACACACCGCTTCTCAAAATACGTGGAAACGGAGTCGCGACGAGAGTCGACGATGTATATACGCGAGAAAAATACCCCCCGTATACACGCTAAGCCTAAAGTACCTGAACAAGTTATATATCTAAACCATAATAAATCAACAATAACTGCAAATATTACATATAAGTATCCACGCATGATTAAATAAAGAACTGAAATAAAGACTGAATCTGATATATATATCGAGAATCAGGAAATAACAGGAAGATATAAGAGATGAGAATACCAGAACTAAAAGAGAGAAAACTCCAACTCCTTGCGAACTGTACGATCGCACGGGCACCTGAACAATATAAGAAGATGTCCAAAGTCCTGGATGTGCGAATCCAGGATCGTCAGAAGCGACCTAATAAGTGTGTGTAAAGAGAATGGTGCTCGTGCATAATAAAAATATAAGCAATAACAACTTGATAACTGAAATAAATGATAACAGAATAATCGATATCAAGAACAAAGGTATGAACGATATATAACTGACATCATGATAAAAAGAAACAACTAATATCAAGATATGTAACCTAGCCTATGTCACTAGTCTGGTATACAATCCGGTCATGTGTACGATCATATGTCTATCATAGTTATATATATGTACAGTCGGGTGATTACGGTCAGTCACAATACATTATAACAGTTCATTATTATTTGTTATGTCAGCGAGCACCAATTGCCACCTGTAACAGATGCATCCCATACTACCCCTACTACACGTGTCAATCAGGGTCCCAAGTTATTGAAACTGATTGGTTGGAGATATTGTCTATGCTTTAGGTGGGTCCCGTACATATCCGGGACCACGACCCAGATGTCTGGCGCTGAAGCAGGCCCTACCGCCAGGTAGTTAGTAACAGTAACAATACTCACAGTAACACTGTGAAACAATAAACAGATGGGATATCAGTCATCTCCCGGAACCCTGCAGTGGAACCGTAAGTCAGCTGCGCAACCTGTATCCTAGGTCCACCCAAAATACAGACGCTGTCTCCTCCATCAATTTCCCCAATTCTAGTATGAATTGTCCATTTACATTATTATTTAATTTAGTTAAATCAGTCAATACCTATGTTACTCAGAATACTGGGATGATACAGTGACAGTAACAGTACAATATAACAGTCAATAATAATAGTATACACGGTGAACAATATCAGTAACAGTGAACGGTAACAGTAACTGTGTATGTGATGAGCAATAGAACCGTACAGGGTAGTACGGTCAAACAATCCTTTCCCAGTAACTTTCAATAACAATCCTGTACTTCTAGTCAATATACAATCTTATATATATAACTGATCCAAAATCTCATCATCTGTACTGAATACAACACTAATGAATCCGCTAACTCATAATTTCAATAGTCATCATGAACATTAAGTATCAATCCATGTCAAGTAATCTGGTACAATAAATCACCGTCTCAATATATCAATAATCAGTGATCAGTTCTATCACGCTATCAATCTACTCTGATTTTTAAGTCATCAATAAGTGAGGTCGATCAATAACTATAAGTGAGGTCGATCAATAACTGCTATCACACCCTGAAGTACAGGATCACCGATATCAACTAGATTACTATCATAATAAATTAACCAAGATCATGAATACAGTCAATTGATTATTCTCGAATCAATTAGATTGTTTGGTGGAAGAAATTCGTGTAAAATTTCCTCGAATCAATGAAGAATTACAACGGATCAATACTCCGATTACAAGAGAGGGAAGATGTTCACGCTTGAATCTCCCCTTTGTTTAGTGCTGGGTTCTTGATGTGGCGGTGGAAAGTGAATCTTATATTCCATTGACCGGGTGAACGTCAGGACCTCTTAGGAATCCTCTCTTTGGATAGCGGACAGAGTAACACAGCTACTGTCCACCAAGAATCTCAAAGAGATTGTAGGCAAAGACAAACTTGTACGCAGCAAGTTGTTAGAAGAGTTGAACTCTCTCTTTCTTTTCAGTGGAGGTCTTGGTGCTTCTACAACTCGCAACCGAAATCTTTTTTTTTACTCAGAATTTTCCGATCCACCCCAATTTTTAATGGAGCCTTCTGGGAGCTTCATGAGCCATTCAAAGGCGAGCCCTTTTAAGGTGCCGATGAACAGACGTGCCAAGATGGCATCGTTATCTACCACGTTCCCTGTCTGAGACTTAAAGTAGTAGATATGTTGGTTCGATGACCATTTGCCGTCGAATGCCTGTAGAGTCGGAGCTTTGAACTTGGGAGGGTATGAAACAAGGTCCCACTCGGCCGGATATAGCCGGACCACTCCTGCTTCTTGGAGGCCTTTCCGATTAGTAAGGGCCTCAAGGCGTTGCTCCAATTGACTCATTCTTTTAGAATGAATCCTTCCATGGTTCAGGTTGTCTTCCCCCTTAGATGAGGATTTAGACGAGACAGAAGTAGATTGCTCTTTCTCCTCGATATGCACAGAAGATGAGGTTTCTCCCTCTTTTCGTTTGCCTTTAGACTTTTTAGAGGAGGCTTTGTCGGTTGACTTCCTCTTATCTTCAAGCAATTGTGCCAGCATCTGCTTGAGGGTATCGATAGATTCTTATTGAGCACGAATCATCTCGAATTGTTCCCTCTGGACCTGGGCTTGTTGCTCAAAGCGCCTGGCCGTCTCCTCAGGAGTATTTGTCATGTATATAAAGGCTTCCTTCTCTATGGAAGAGTTCGAATCATGTGACTCTGCAACAGCAGAATGTGAGTCATTTACTTCAATGCCCCGATGTTGGCCCAAAGGCCTTCCACTCTAGTTTTGATGATGATTAACTCATGTAGTTATGTGTACTAATAATCTTGTGATTTTAGTTTCAGATCATTAGTCAAGTTATTAGTAGGTGATTAGCTTCAACAAGATGATTTGGAAGCTACCCACATGTTGATTCAAGAGCCCAAGCGTCAAAGATCATATATAGCACTTGCTCGGTGGATCAAAGAGTTTTGGATCGAGTCGGCTTGGAGATTGCGCTCTACAAGAAGACATCGGTACCATAGTTTAGTTTTGGGTTTAGATCCTAATTGTAAAGATTAGAATAGTATGATAAGCTCAAGTTCGCAACACACACGTATCATGTTTTGGTTTTCGGTTTTAGGTTTAACCGATCTTAGTTTTCATGAATAGATTCAAAACAAGTTTATATGGTTTAATGTATATTAGATTTGTTCTATATACATGCATGCTTCAACTTCCTAGACAAACTTAGTTTTGACTTACTTATTCATGTGTTTTATGTTTTGGTATTTCTAACAAAACATATTTTGGAATTAAGGACAAAAACTATGATATGTATATGTTTCATGTATATTGGATTTCTATCCATATGCATCATGCTTCAAAGTGTTTAAATATCATGTTTTTGTATTTGGAAGAGCTTTGAACAAAATGTATTTTCTATTCAAAAATCCAAGTTTTGGAAAATACAGTTTTGGTTTTTGGTAAAAAATGATAAGACACAAAAATAGTTCATATTGATTGATATTTAAGCTAAACTTTTTACCACATGTTTATATATCAATGCAAAATGATAAAACTATATTTGGTGATTTTTAGAAATGATAAAAGAATTTTTAAATATGTTTCTAACCCAGTTTTTCAGGTCCAGGACTCAACCAGTCGACTAAACCAGGTTATTAGTCGACTTGGCTGAAGTCCGGTCGACCGGGCCGGTCGACCGGACGTGCACAGATCTGTGCACGTCTGGAGTCCCTGAGACGGTCGACCGGGCCGGTCGACCGACTGAGAGCAGTTTGCTCTCTGTTTGGTTGGGTCGACCGGGCGGTCGACCGGTAGCTGTCAACGGTCAGAATATGACCGTTGGACGGTCGACCGGGCGGTCGACCGGCAGTGGTATTTTGGCCAAATCTGCTGCCAACGGTTAGTTTCCAGATTTGCCTATAAATACCCCATTTGCAAGAGTTTTTCTCTAAGATTTTTTGTGCGAATTTTTCCATACTCTCTGGTGTTTTTGCTGCAATTAAAAGAAGTTTTTGAACTTGAATTGAACAATCTTTTTGGTGTTTTTGCTAGGGTTTGGAAAATCAAAGAAGAGGGTTTTTGGGAAAAGCTTTTGATTGAACTTCACCATCTTGATTTCTATTGTTTTCCAAGGATTTTTCTTTGTGATTTTAATTTCCATTCCATTGGTTTTCTCCACACTTGAGCTAAAATCTACTATCTACTCTATAGGTTCTTTGTGTGGAAAAAGAGATTGTTTTGTGGTTGTTGTTTGAAACCACTAAGTTGTAAACCCAATTCTTGCTTTGTGCCATTTCCCTCATTGTGTTGAGGAGGTTGTGCAACTTGGGTTGTGAGGTGTTTTGTGTAAGCTTGGTGCTAATCCCTCAAGTTGTGAGGTGATTGTTTGTTGGATTGGAGAAGTGCCTCAAGGAGGAGGTTGTGTTTGTAAGGAGGGGAGTTGGGAACTCCTTGTAATTGTGATTGCCCCAAATCCTCGGTGGAGGTTCCCTTTGTGGGAGTCCTTTGTGGACAAGCTAGTGGATTGGAAATCCTTCGTGTGTCGAAGGCGGGGATGTAAAGCTGGGTGCTCGAACCTCGAAACACATCTCGTTGTTTGCGCTTGATCCATTGACTCTCTCTATCTCTCTCTTTACTTTGTGCCTTGCAATTATTTATATTGTGCATTCA
Organism: Agave tequilana; assembly: GCA_038442645.1. Lineage (NCBI taxonomy): Eukaryota > Viridiplantae > Streptophyta > Magnoliopsida > Asparagales > Asparagaceae > Agave > Agave tequilana. The sequence goes on along the minus strand of JAVJIF010027633.1, from coordinate 49,382 downwards.
TATTTGCTTGGCTTGTTGTGTGTGCATCATTTGTTGATCACACTTGAGTGTAATTTGCATTAAGTTTTTAAATTCCGCATTTAGTTCACAGATTAGCATTGTCACCTATTCACCCCCCCTCTAGGTGACTTTTCAATTGGTATCAGAGCTAGTGCTCCTGATATTTAGGTTTAACCACCTAGGAGTAAGATCTTGGTTTGCTAATCTTCATTTGCATTGTTCATTTGCACTCATTTAGTTTGCACTCATGGATAGCCCTCCTATGTTTGACCATATTAGACTTGACTCTTGGAAGGCCAATATGAGTAGGCATTTAAAATCACTAGGTCATCTAGTTTATCAAGCCTCCACTATGAAATCATTCCCTAATAGTAGCAAGCATAAAAAGGCTAATGCACTAGCACTTAGAGCACTTAGAGCATCTCTTAGTGAACATCTTTTACCCGTGTTTGATCATTATGATTCGGCTTTTGCAGTTTGGAGCTTATTGACGTCTCCCGAGCTTCCAAGGATTATCAACAAGATGAGGAGATCTAAGAGAGAAAAGTCCGAAGAGCATTGCTTCATGGTCCAAGGGAATAACTCCCTTGAGGTACAATCGGACACTCAATTAGATGATAGCTCTAGTTCCTATTGCCATGGTTGTTTTGAAGTTCAAACATTGAATTTGGAACTTGCTCAAAAGCTTGAAAATTTTATGGAAAAACACAATCTTTTGAAAGAAAACAACCTTGTTTTGAAAAATGAATTAAGGGATTTGTGTTCTAATTTTGAATTTGTTTTACAAGAGAAGGAAGAGATCACTAGTGAATGTGACTCACTAAGATCTCAACTAGACCTTGCCCTTAATGAGATTGAAGTTTTAAAAAGCAAAAATGATTGTGATGATGTTGTGAAGCACAATGAGATTTTATCTTCAAAATTGGATTTTACTTTTAAAGATAATCTTGTTTTGAAAAATAAAATGGATTCAATTTCAAAAGAGTTGGATTTGGTTTTAAAGAAAAATGAATCTTTGAAAATGAAAATTGATTCTCATGTGTGCCATGATAGTATAGCTTCTTCTTCTTCTTGCACACCTATTGCATGCTCCACTTTGTCTTCCACTATTGAAAATGATATAAATGTTTTGAAGAAAGGTGTTGAATGTTTGGGCTCCACTTTGAGCCAATGCACCTTGAATCATTCACGTTTGGAAACCTTGGTTCGCAGGAAACAAGGTCCATCATTGCATGCACACCCTACACGGCATACACATGCTTTCCACGGCCACAACCATGACATGTATGCTCATGTGTACACATGTACACATTGTGGTCGAAAAGGCCATCTTGCTAGATTTTGTTATGATCGTATTTATCATGAAAATTTAGCAACTAATCTTGTTTGGGTTAGAAAAGAAACTAACCTCTATGGACCCAAAAGAAAATGGGTACCAAAAACCACCTCCTTGACTTTTGATGTAGGTGGGAGCTCTCGCATCACGTGAGAGTATTGGTGCCTTGAGGTGGATGCGTTCTAAGCCTAAAAGAGAACCATTTGGATGCTTCACTCTCAAGGGGATTTGGTGGAGAGGACCACCATTGGTTTGGAGAAATAGAGATGCACCTTCATCGGTTTTGGTATCATTCTTTAACTCCCGTTTTTAATTGCATGCTTTTAATGTTCATCTATTCATAGCATGTTTTGTTTCATTGTTCATTATGCCTATGTTATGTTGGTTAGATTAGTGTTATACATGTTTAGTTACTTGAGCACCCATGTTTCATATGGATCTATATTTAGTGTTCTCACCTTGTTTTAGAACTAACATGTATGCCCTAGATCTAATACACATACATATGCATTATGACCATTTGGATGTTTATGATTGTATGATGATTTGTTTTGATGACTCATGTTTTAATATGATATTTGCCATGTTCATTAGACTTATGCTTTACATGATTAGTTGTTGAGACACCCATGTTTAATATGGACCCACATTTTGTGTTCTCTTTATGTTTTAACTATCATGTTGATCATAGTTCTAATGCACTTGTCTTTGTCATGCTAATTATATGGTTGACTATGATTTTATTTTTAATAATTCATGTTTTTGATTATTATGATCATGTTGATTGTTGACCCGTTTTATGCTTCATGATTTGACTACTTGTTTTAATGTTAGTTTTCATTAAGACTAGGATTTATACTTGTACAACTAGTGAGCTACAAATAAACCTTTATATATATGTTAGTGCTTGAACGCTCATTTGTATTCACTTGATGTACTAGTATAGTCTAGTTTTGATGATTCATGCATTTGACTTGTATTCATCATTCTACATGTTTTATTTGACTTCTTGTATATGTCCATCTTGACCAAACTATCATTTATACATATACATCCTTGAGCCACGTACCTTCATGCACATACTTTTGTGGACTCATTGTGTTTAGGATATGTATGTATACTTTAGTTTGTACACGACATACATATGCCTTGAAGTTCAAACCGTTTGGATGAATTTCATATTTGCTAGGTGATTTCACATTAATGATGAATTTCATGTTTTTAAAGATGATTTCAATTGGTGATTTCACAATGAATTTCATGTTTTTGATATTGAGCTTGATTGTCCATTTTCATGATGATATGTTTCTCACAACACTTGTACACTCACCTTATTTAATGTTTTCTCATGACTTAGTTTTCATGAGTATAAATTGTGCTATATGGTTTTTGAGTGTTTAGTGATCATGTGATTTTCATGTTTCATGAAATATCTTTTGGATTTGTCCATTGCTTGAAGGATTTCGTACTAGTAGATTCATATAACTAGCTACGGTCTTCTTCTTTTGGTAGTAGTTTTCAAACTTACTATATTTGTAAACCTATTTTTTGAAAACCCCTACCATCAAAGGGTGGTTGGATGGGAGATCATGTTCATGTTTACTTTATAATGAAAACCATTTGATACTTGAACCATGATTGGGAGGTATAGGAATATGAGATATACACTTGATTTTATTGTTGTTTCAATTGGTATCATTGAATTCTTTTAATTGGTATCAATCTTGACATTTCTTGTATACTCATATATTTGTGTGTATGTATGATTGCATTTCAAAGTATATCAATTTCTATTGGTATCTACTTATCATACATATATATGTTTTAGTTGTGCTTACTATATCCCTATATCTTTAAGCACAAATCTTGTTTATGATGATAAACTTGAGCTTCAACCTTGTTTCAATTGATTTAGTTTTCAATTGGTATCCTTATTCGAGCCTTATCATAGTTTTTATTAGTATTTCATTAAGGGGGAGAAAATCTCGTAATTTCAACTTTTCAATTGGTATTTAGTTTTTCACTCCCTTACTTTATGATAGAGAATAATAATTTCAATTGACAATAGTTTCAATTGTTATCAAAATCATATGTGTTTATATGTTCAACACTTTGGTATTAAAGATCTATGTTTATTTTCTATTGATATCAATATTTATGTTTAGAAATTCAAAATTTGTTATGTTTAATTTCAATTGATATCTAGATTGTTTATTTACAATTGATATGATGATTGTTTACTTATCAATTGGTATCAATATGCACTTCCTTGACACATTTTCTTCTAATTGGTATCATATTTGTGTTTAGACAAAAGGGGAAGAATATCCCTTGTTTTTGACTGCTTGTTTTGAATATAAAATTACTAGTTTTGTTTTTAACCCCTTTGTTGATGATTGACAAAAAGGGGGAGAATAATTTGAGTTTATATGCATGTTTGCATATGCATGTTTTATGTTTTTATTAAGTTCAATTGTTATCCAAAGCATTATTTAAAGAACATGTTTAGTTTGCTTAGCTTTGGTATCAAGAGCTTGTATAAGAGATCATTAGTGTTGTTTTGCATATATTGTGTTTTATTTGTATCTAGAGCATGTTATGTTTAGTTTAATTGGTATCAAGAGCTTGTGTTTTATTTGTATCTAGAGCATGTTATGTTTAGTTTAATTGGTATTAAGAGCATGTTTATTTTTTAAAAGATTTTCATTGGTATCAAGAGCATGTTTATTTGTTTTTGCTAATAATTGGTATCAAGAGCATGTTTATTTGTTTTTGATAATAATTGGTATAAAGAGCATGTTTATTTTTTTTGATAATTGGTATCTAGAACATGTTTATTTGTTTTATAATTTCATTGGTATCTAGAGCCATTTATTAGTTGTTTATCCTATGCATGAGTTAAGGGGGAGCTTCTTTGAAGCTTAACTTTAATCCATGCATATATAACTCCATGAGTTTTGTCATCATCAAAAAGGGGGAGATTGTTGGCCCAAAGGCCTTCCACTTTAGTTTTGATGATGATTAACTCATGTAGTTATGTGTACTAATAATCTTGTGATTTTAGTTTCAGATCATTAGTCAAGTTATTAGTAGGTGATTAGCTTCAATAAGATGATTTGGAAGCTACCCACATGTTGATTCAAGAGCCCAAGCGTCAAAGATCATATATAGCACTTGCTCGGTGGATCAAAGAGTTTTGAATCGAGTCGGCTTGGAGATTACGCTCTACAAGAAGACATCGGTACCATAGTTTAGTTTTGGGTTTAGATCCTAATTGTAAAGATTAGAATAGTATGATAAGCTCAAGTTCGCAACACACACGTATCATGTTTTGGTTTTCGGTTTTAGGTTTAACCGATCTTAGTTTTCATGAATAGATTCAAAACAAGTTTATATGGTTTAATGTATATTAGATTTGTTCTATATACATGCTTGCTTCAACTTCCTAGACAAACTTAGTTTTGACTTACTTATTCATCTGTTTTATGTTTTGGTATTTCTAACAAAACATATTTTGGAATTAAGGACAAAAACTATGATATGTATATGTTTCATGTATATTGGATTTCTATCCATATGCATCATGCTTCAAAGTGTTTAAATATCATGTTTTTGTATTTGGAAGAGCTTTGAACAAAATGTATTTTCTATTCAAAAATCTAAGTTTTGGAAAATACAATTTTGGTTTTTGGTAAAAAATGATAAGACACAAAAATAGTTCATATTGATTGATATTTAAGCTAAACTTTTTACCACATGTTTATATATCAATGCAAAATGATAAAACTATTTTTGGTGATTTTTAGAAATGATAAAAGAATTTTTAAATATGTTTCTAACCCAGTTTTTCAGGTCCAGGACTCAACCAGTCGACTAAACCAGGTTATTAGTCGACTTGGCTGAAGTCCGGTCGACCGGGCCGGTCGATCGGACGTGCACAGATCTGTGCACGTCTGGAGTCCCTGAGAGCAGTTTGCTCTCTGTTTGGTTGGGTCGACCGGGCGGTCGACCGGTAGCTGTCAACGGTCAGAATATGACCGTTGGACGGTCGACCGGGCGGTCGACCGGCAGTGGTATTTTGGCCAAATCTGCTGCCAACGGCTAGTTTCCAGATTTGCCTATAAATACCCCATTTGCAAGAGTTTTTCTCTAAGATTTTTTGTGCGAATTTTTCCATACTCTCTGGTGTTTTTGCTGCAGTTAAAAGAAGTTTTTGAACTTGAATTGAACAATCTTTTTGGTGTTTTTGCTAGGGTTTGGAAAATCAAAGAAGAGGGTTTTTGGAAAAGCTTTTAATTGAACTTCACCATCTTGATTTCTATTGTTTTCCCAAGGATTTTTCTTTGTGATTTTGATTTCCATTCCATTGGTTTTCTCCACACTTGAGCTAAAATCTACTATCTACTCTATAGGTTCTTTGTGTGGAAAAAGAGATTGTTTTATGGTTGTTGTTTGAAACCACTAAGTTGTAAACCCAATTCTTGCTTTGTGCCATTTCCCTCATTGTGTTGAGGAGGTTGTGCAACTTGGGTTGTGAGGTGTTTTGTGTAAGCTTGGTGCTAATCCCTCAAGTTGTGAGGTAATTGTTTGTTGGATTGGAGAAGTGCCTCAAGGAGGAGGTTGTGTTTGTAAGGAGGGGAGTTGGCAACTCCTTGTAATTGTGATTGCCCCAAATCCTCGGTGGAGGTTCCCTTTGTGGGAGTCCTTTGTGGACAAGCTAGTAGATTGGAAATCCTTCGTGTGTCGAAGGCGGGGATGTAGAGCTGGGTGCTCGAACCTCGAAACACATCTCGTTGTTTGCGCTTGATCCATTGACTCTCTCTATCTCTCTCTTTACTTTGTGCCTTGCAATTATTTATATTGTGCATTCATATTTGCTTGGCTTGGTTGTGTGTGCATCATTTGTTGATCACACTTGAGTGTAATTTGCATTAAGTTTTTAAATTCCGCATTTAGTTCACAAATTAGCATTGTCACCTATTCACCCCCCTCTAGGTGACTTTTCACCCGAGGCAGGGCACTGTAATTGATTGGGGCAATCACTCTAGTCTGAGTGCGAGTATGTCGGTACACTCCTGGTTCTGTGTCAGACTCGTCGGAGCTGATTACCGGTTGCTTTTCCTTACTTCTGCTTGTCATGTTTGCAGTGATTTCAGGGTACTCTGTGTCAGAGAAGGTCCTCCTTCTGTGGGAGCAATTTCTTTTGGCTGATCGGGAAGTTAGAGTCGACTGTCTGAATATAGACTGTTGGCTTGCATGTGAACTGCAATGGCACTCAGAGAGCATTGTGATAAGCCGTTTACAGCAACACGATGGAGTGATCAAACTAGCACTCCTCTTCTTTGTCAAATAATCTCTTAGATCCGTGGGAGGAGGATCGAAGAGATTAGCCTCGAATTGTCGAGGGCTTTCAACTTGCGAGAGTTATCCTTGCTTCGCAAAGCTGAGACGTAAGGTTCTGAGACGCGGAGCTCACGTCCTGTAAAATGAACGCAGCTCTCGCGTTGTGGCTCTGAAATGTGAGTCTTGCGCCTCTGTTGAGAAGAGACGCGACTCTCGCGTTGCCGATTGTTGCATCTGGGTAGAGTGCCTGAGAAATGCAGTCCTGCTGGGTCACGCGTATAAATGCAGAGGCGCGGGTCTCGTGTCTTGGATGAGAAGCACGGACCTCGCGTTGCTGCTCGTGGCGTTTGGGAAGTGGAGCGCGAGTTTGGAGAACTTCACGTTTAGGTTGCCAAATGCGGACTTCACGTGTCTGACATGGTTCAGAAGAGACGCGGGCTTGAACCTCACGTCCTACCTCTGTTAGGCAGATAGTTGTTTCAGCTTGTAGTTGACGCGCATGCCGTCTCTGTCGCCGCTCAGCATTCCGGTTAGTCGTATGGGTTGATGGGAACCCCTGGTAACCTGGCGCTGAAGAAGGGGATGGACAGGCTGAACATCAGGAACGTTAACCACGCGGGTCTCCTGGGAGACGTTGACGCGGGCGTTACGCATGATGCGATTAGCCACGACATCCTTTTTGCCAGTCGCGTCTGAGAGGATCTCAGAGCAGACTTGAGAGCAAGTCCCCGAAGAGACTTTGCGATAGACCCGCGCCTTAGGGCTCTTTGAGCCGGAAGAGAGGAACTCTTCATACTTTGCCTGGTCGAACTCCACGAAAAGTGATTCGACCGTTTTTCTCATATAGGTGACATCATCTTGTGCCACAACTTGCTCGTCGGTAGAGAAAGTTGTCCCCAGCGGAGTCGCCATCTCTTGTTTGGTGGGAGAAATTCGTGTAAAATTTCTTTGAATCAATGAAGAATTACAACGGATCAATACTCTGATTACAAGAGAGGGAAGATGTTTACGCTTGAATCTCCCCTTTGTTTAGTGCTGGGTTCTTGATATGGTGGTGGAAAGTGAATCTTGTTTTCCGTTGACCGGGTGAACGTCAGGACCTCTTGGGAATCCTCTCTTTGGATAGCGGACGGAGTAACACAGCTCCTATCCATCAAGAATCTCAAAGAGATTGTAGGCAAAGACAAACTTGTACGCAGCAAGTTGTTAGAAGAGTTGAACTCTCTCTTTCTTTTCAGTGGAGGTCTTGGTGCTTCTACAGCTCGCAACCGAAATCTTTTTTTTTGCTCAGAATTTTCTGACTCACCCTACCCCTTCTCCATAGCAAACAGAGCTATTTATAGAGGTTTCAGGGGGTGAACGTGTTCCCTAAAAAATGCTCCATAATGGGAGTTAACTCCCTCATTACGTGGATAGTAATTGACCCAGTAATGAGGGCAGTTATAACCGAGAGCGGGTTTTGACCTTCGCGTCTTGTTGCTGAAGTAATACTGAGACGCGGGTTTCGATCCTCGCGTCTTGGTGTTGCAGTGATGCTGAGACGCGAGTTTTGACCCTCGCGTCTTGGTGTTGCAGTGATGGCTATGATTAGCCTTGCGCCCGTGTTTGGATCCTGCTTTCTAATGACTTGTCTTCAGAAATTTTTAGACAGTCTACATAGATCAATAATACCGAAATATTATCTAAAAAGTACATCCTCAAACAACAACAATCTAGAATAGTCTACATCTGATACTCAACATTAAAAGTGAACCATCAATACTTTCATAGCCTAACAATAGATGAATTCAGAATAATTACTCCTAACAGTCCAAGATCAGTCTCATCATACACATCGATCTCAACAATAGGATATTCATACATCTGATAATACTGTAACTATTATCAACATCATCTAATTACTAAATAATATCTGACATAAAGGATATGAATCTCAATTTAACTTCAACTCTAAATAAATTCATGTACCGATCCAAACGTCAAGAATTCTAGTCCTTTAATAAAGTAAGATCATAACTAAACTGTTCTCAATATTTAAATTAATTCTTATCTAGATAATCACGAATTAAATGTTAAGTCTGATAAATACTGCACATAAAATATGCTTTTCCAATCACAGCACGAACCAATCATCTCAAGATCAATCCCATAGACGGACTATCATACCTAGATCGGAATCCAAAAATGGTAATCATCTACACATGAAGTGATATAAGTCCAATATCTCAATATCAAAAATACAAGGTCTATCTACTTCTGATGCTCAATTATAAACTCGGCCAGTCAGTCAATAGATCGAATTCAGTTACAGTCTAAGATGTATCAATACTAGGCCTAAGCCAACAACAGCGATATACCAACACATGGAATGATACTGATACAAGCTCATATCAACTACACAAATCAGGTGAACAATCACTAACGTCTCATGAAGTAATACATGTGATGATACTAGTAAAGTATCTCAGACAGTCAATGAAATGATGAAAGTGAAACACAAGTACTATTGACCATGGTAAATAACGAAAAAAATAAAAGCAAACACTTACATGAAATGACGCGATTTTAGAATCAAATCGTCGTCTGGTCTTTACTGTACGAACAGGTACTGATCTACGGATCATCTCGTGGGTCGGTCTTTGAATCGCCAGTCTATCGACTCCGCAGCGAGCACGGATCCGAATCTCCCGCATTGGGTCCGGATCTTACCAAATAGGTCCGTATCGCTGTACCACGCAAATTATCATAGCATGCATGACTATAATACTACTCTTACAAGATAAATAATTTATCTGTTACCATGTAATTATTATTGCATTTTTTTTCCTTTTTTAGCAAGAGTTGTTGCTTCTCGCATTGTAACATCTTTGTTCATTTATAATCTTAGATTATCTATATTTTTTTTTAAGTGTAACTGTTGGTTAATCTTTATAGTTATTAACATTGACCAGATAATTAGTAGAATTTAAAGTAAAGTAAGGTAGCATCGTGTATATTAAAGAATTTGATAGGTAAATCTGTGTACAATTTGAAATTACAAAGAGATAAACTGTTTATAAATTTAAAGTTAAATCTTTAAAATTTTAGATTGAAAAAAAATGTAGTTAATCAGTTACTGAACTACTTTGCAAGTAATGTATAGTATGTATTCCATTTAATAAAGTTTAACAGCCATTTACTGTAAACAAATAAGAAACACATAAGTTTAAGTATATTAATAATAAGGTCTCATAAGGGTGGTTAAAATAGATAGTAATATAGTTATAGATAAAAATTTGCTAAAAGTATAATTGTTTTTTTCGAAATAATTATGCTACTATCAATTTTATAAGAGATTAGAGTAGTAAATAGTCATAAATAGGTAACGTAGTTTGATTGTTTTGTAGTTCTAGGCTTTGCTAAGTGTTTAGAACATGAGTTTGGTTTAGATAAAAGAAGAAGTATTAACATTATAATATAAAAACAAACTTAGACACATATATATTATTAACATCCTAATGCATTAATAATGCACATCACACAAATTACATAGAAAGGGGAAGAGAGAACTTACGACAAGGGAAGAGATGGTTGCCGATGGCCGACGAATGGCGGAGACGGAAGCCGTAGAGGGTGTCGACGGCTAGAGGATCTCACCAAAAAGAATGCGAGTGTGCTCGCGCTCGCTGACGACAATCGTCGGCGATCCATTAAGAGGTTGTAAGTTCACCTAGAGGGGGGTGAATAAGTGATGGCTAATCTAATGGTCACTTAATGCCTAATATTGCGGAAGCTAAAACAATTATGACCAAATTAAATCTTTTACACTAAACACCACGTATAATCAAAGAGTGTTGCCGAATTCCCCGTGAAGGGCTCTGGACAAACTCCTCTAGATTCCCCTTGAATGGGTTGAGGTGCCGCGTTGGCTCTCTTGGTTGAATACAAGTGTTAGCAACAATCCCACGCAAGTATATATATCAATTATGCACACAAGATATATCAAGCATGTAAATGTAAAGACAATATAAGCTATGCAAGATATAAAGGAGATAGAGAGAGAGAGAGAGATGGCAATCGCAAACACAAGGGTATGTTTTGAGGTTCGAGCACACTTGCTCTACATCCCTGCCTTCGACACACGAAGGATTTCCACTATGTAAGATCCCAATGGATCTCTCCTCGGTGCCGCAACACCTACAAGGGGAATCTAGAGGAGTTTGTCCAGAGCCCTTCACGGGGAATTCGGCAACACTCTTTGGTTATACATGGTGTTTAGTGTAAAAGATTTAATTAGGTCATAATTGTTTTAGCTTCCGCATTATTAGGCATTAAGTGACCATTAGATTAGCCATCACCTATTCACCCCCCTCTAGGTGAACTTACAATTGGTATCAGAGCTCTCCTAAAATCTTGGCTCAAAACAATGACCAAACCCCCAAATTTATAGGCCAGAAAAATATAGCCGTTGGGGTCTGTCAGAGCCGCCGGTCGACCCGTGCGGTCGACCGCCAACGGTCAGATTTCTGACCGTTGGAGCAACGGTCGACCGCCTGGGTCGACCGACCACTGAAGCTGAGAGTCCAACTCTCTGTCGGTCGACCCGTGCGGTCGGCCGAACTTTCCAGAGAGCTCTGCTCTCTGGAGCGGTCGACCGGCATGGTCGGCTGTCCTCCAGTACACAAAAGCGTGCACGTTTGTGCACGTCGGTCGACCGGTCCGGTCGGCCGACTCCAGGATTAGTCGACTTATAAGGAGTCAAGTCGACTTATTTGAAGCCTGAAACAGTTTTCAGGGATTAAAAAGTTAGTCTTTTTGGCTCAATTAAAATCCCATAAAATACTTAAAAATCTACAAAAATAGTTTTACCAATATACTTTGAAATACAAACATGCTTGCACAAAATCAAGGCATGTTATAAAAGATTGGACTATTTTTGTAACTTGAAAATATTTGGCTCATGACAAAAACTGTATTTTCCAAAACATGTTTTCTAAACTTTGTTTTTTCAAAACATCTTTAAAATACAAAAACAAGATATTATAGTTCATTTTAAGACATAGTGTGTATGGATATGATCCACTACACAATCAAGATGAAATATCTATGTTTTTGGTATTAAGCATAAAACTTGGTTTTGGTTGAAAGATAAGTATATGAGAAACACCAAAACCAAACTTGTATTTTTCCAAAATGAAAAATCTTTTCTAAACTAAAAAATCTTTTATGAAAACAATTCTATCAAGAGTGTGTGTGTATATGTGCTTGAGCAATCCACCACTATTCTATCCTTTACATTTTACTCTAAAATAAAAACAAAATCTTATACCTAGACACAAGTCTTCATCTTCTTGAAGTCTTCACTTGAAGGCTTCTCATCTTCTTGACTTGGTCCAAGCTTGATCCAAAAGCTCCTTGGATCACACCGTGCTAGCTCCAAATCTTGACATTTTATTCTTTGTTGAGCTATGCACCTACTAAGATCTTGATAATGAATCTGTCACTAATTAAACACAAGATCATTAGTAAACATAACTTCATGAGTTGATCATCATCAAAACTAAGGTGATAGGCCTTTGGGCCAACAGAGGTGAAAGATGCCATCCCACACACAAGCACACAACTACAAAGCAAGGCTCTCGACCATGGGGATGTACGACCACGGGTTTACGACGGAGCTCGACAGAGGTTGCCGGGGGAGGAGGATGGCACCGGGAAGACCGCGGCTGCCGGAAGACATGGCGGAACTCGCCGACAGAGGAGGATATGTGTTGAGGAAAAGATAAGATTAGGATTTTTTTTAAAGGTTAGGAGATGATAATGAGGTATTTATAGGGAATAAAATAGGGTCATGGGTTGTGGGTTTGGGGTTAACATAATTTTGTTAGTTAGGATTTAATTTAATAGTTAGGATTAGATTTTGGGGAGTTGGGTTGTTAAGATTAAAATTTTATTAGTTACGATTAGGATTTTGGTTTTAGCATTTAGTTAAGATCTGGATTAGGTTGAGATTGGGATAGAGTTTGAATTTGAGATTAGATAAGATAATTAGTTAGGATTTAATTTTAATAGATAGGATTATGTGTTGAGTTTGGATGTGAACTAATGTGTTACAAGATAATAGGATTTTATGGTTAAGATTTAGAATTAGTTGTGATATGATTAGGATTATAGATGGGGTTGTTCGGATAGGATTTTAGATATGATTAGATAGGATTTGCTTAGTTAGGATTTTATTTATTATTTAGGATTAGGATTTGATAGAGATTAGATTAGGATGGAGATTAGATTGGTTAAGATTTAGATTTAATTGTTAAGATTATATGGATAGGATTTGGGTTTTAGATTAGTTAGGATATGAGAATTGTGTTGTGGGATAACAGGTTCGGGACTAACGAGTAGGGGTTTGGGTATAAGAAACCATAATAGTAACAACAACAATAATAACACTAATAAAAATAATAATAGTATATAATAATAATAACAACTAACAATAATATAATAACAACAATATTAACACTACTAATTAACAATAATCATAATATTAACAGCAACAACATTATTAATAATAATCACATTAATAATATTAAAAATAAATATTAATCATAATGGGATAATAATAATGAAAATAACTACTAACAATAATAACTAAAAGAAATAATAATAATAAGTAGTAGAAATGTTGATGAATAATAACAGTCCAAATAATTATTTAATAGTCCAAAATAATTTGTATTTTTTTAATAATAATAAGTATAAACCAAGTTAGCAATAATCAGTAAAACAAAATAAATACTTAGAAAAAATACGGTATTTTAAAATAGGGATATTAATCTTATGTCACCGTATCCTTAGTTTATATAACCAATGTTGTCTTCTAAACTAAGAAAATAACATAAAACTGATAAAATCGGTAAGACTAAATAAAATTGAATACAAGCAAAATCTGTTGTACAAGCTCAAATTACGGCTTCATAAGACAATTACATCGAAGAAATAATCCAAATAAGGAAACCTCATATATATACCGTATATCTCATGTTATCGTAATCTGAATGTAAACAACCCGAATCGCAAAATAGCATGATGAATTATTGATTAGCACATTATTATTATTACTACTCGTATTACTCAAATATCTAGGTATGTGCCATAACGTCCCAGCACACATACATCCATATATGAGTGAGCTGAGGTTGTTATTGAAAACCAACATGAGTATCAACGAATAATGTTTACAGTCGGTCCCGTGCATGCTCAGAACCATGGTCTAGGGTGCAAGGCATACAGGAGGTGGGTCTTATTTATATGCCCATTCAAAAAGTAACAGGAAGGAGGGTGCCAACATACCCCTCGGAACACCTGGAGGCCCTCAGGTAGAACCAGAAATTTGGGTTGTACAACATACCTAATACCACTGTAAACACGAACACATATTGATATCCATTAATTTTCCTCGACCCGATGTAAGTTGTCCTTTTATATAGTTTATTATGTAATTATCATTGTACGGGAATGAGCAGGAGCATGTCAGAAATATCAGGAGTACATGTGTACTGGAATACAGGAGTGTTTTCAGGAGATTAGGTATTACATTCCCGTAACGTGATAATCACGAGTCAAGTGATAACTTGTTAAATGTTAGGTGATAGCATACAGGTATCAGGTGATAACAGACAGGTGTCAAGTGATAACAGGCAAGTGTCAGGTGTCAAGTAATAACAAGGTAAGTGTTAGCATATCAAGTGAAGCACGTCAATCGATAACACATCAGATATTAACTGTCGAACAATACGATATAGGAAAATAGTACCAATATAGGAAATTAGTATGAATACCAGAAAATATGCAGCTAAGCAAGGGTTTCAAACTCTTCACAACTACTGAATAAAGAATAATAGTTAAATTATTGATTAGTAGTCAATTTTGCATCATTATCATCACATTTCCTACCAAATTATGTTAATTATGTTACTAATAAATCTCTTTTGGGTATTTTACTGATAATTAAAAGGTCAAGGGCAAGATTGTAACATAATTCTGATTTTCCAGCCAATTTTCAGATTATTGAAGAGTTTTCTTGAGGAGTAAGAAAGATCCTTTTAGATAGGGGTAGATTGGTCCTAAAAATAAGAGGATGAATCGGGACTAATGCTAGCCCAAGTACGCGACGAATTGGATATTCCCGGAGCTCCCCTTCTAGAAGAGAGACAGCTAGAATCGGATCAAGCAAAGTGCGCAGTCGCGTTTCTGCGGCGATCCTGTAGAGGGCGCCGCAGATCAAGGACACGTGTCCCCTCGTTTCCTGCTCCCCAAACTACTGCAGCCTATAAATACTCTGTAAATTCACCTGAGAGAGAGTTAGATAGAAAACATAGAGCAGAGTATTCTATTGCTTATGCTACTCTAGCTGTTCTTCTCTTGCATCATTACGACCTTAGTCTAGGTTTTTAATTTCTAGAAATTGAGTGGGGAAGAGAGAGTGCTATTGTAATTGCCTCAAATGACAAATCAATATAAGGATTACTTCTTTTTCATTGCTCTTTCTTGCATCTTTTACTTTGTGTTCTTTGATTCATGTCTCTAACAATTACTAACTTTTCTAACAAGCTTTACATTCCATGCTTTTTATTCATGTCTAGCTAATTTTCATCTTGTATGACTAACTAACTACTAACTCACTAGCCCTAACTACTTGAATGATAACCCACATGAATCTATAGCATGCCAATGAGATTTGTGCAAGTAAGAACTATGGATGGCTTATGATGAAAGGTTCTAACTCAACTTTCTAACAAGCAATATAACTCTCATATTTCATACTCTAATTTTATGTTCTTGATGATCTATTAATTGCCTAACTTGTCTGTTTTGATTTGAAGAATGCTCATTCATCTTTGCCAATACCAATAATACACTTGTTTCTCATCCTAATCTCGCCTTCAAACAGATCTTGGTAGATGCTCAACTTTTTACCGTGTAACACAAAGTGGAGGGTGAAGAACTTTCATTAGAACACCATATGACTAGTTCTTAATGCACAAGAATCATAAAGGCCAAAGATCCATCATAAAGGCCAATCTTCAAGTAAGTTAACAGTTAGTGGGGTTCATTAGTAGAATGTTAGTCTTTCCTATTTTTCATAACTTAAACTTTTCAAGAAAATTTTCTTTCACTTCTTCAAATTTCTTCAAACTCTTTTTTGTACTTTTTTTTTCTCAAAGCTTTCTTCTAAAATTTCTTTTAAAACTTTCTTTTAGTTTCTTTAAGCCTTCTCTTTTCTTTTCTTTTCTTTTCAATCATCGCTTTCTTGAATCCACATTTCTTTTCTCTTTTGTTTTCACTCACGATCTTACTCACAACCAAATCACATCACCGATTTAACACTCTTTCTTCTTTCTTTCTTTTGTTTTTAACTGAAACAAGAAGGATATATTTTTAAGAGAACAAAGTAAGAACTAGATAAAGTTTCTATCGCTCTCCCTCCCCGTAGATATGACTCGTTTTACCATTTGGCTAGGACTAATAGTTCGGAAGGACATAAGCACAACTACTGAAGGACATAACTCACATTAATAATGAACTCTTAACTCTGGTGCTTGTATCATTTCAATACACTTTCCTTTGCCCTACCGAACAAAAATTTTGCCGCCGTTGCTGGAGAAGGTAACGGTTTTTCTTTTCTTGATCTGAATGTTTCCTTTTCTGTTTCAGGTTACAGGTGCTGGTGACAAGGAAATAGCAGCCCAGTGACATATAAGTGGTCTTGGGCCTTAGCTCTAAAAAGTAGAGACCAAACACCCTCAGACTTGCCGCGTTTTCTCGGCTTTTGTCATGTTTTCGCGGCAATATCGAGTTAACTACTGACAGATTTCTTTTGCAGGTTGCTTGCTTAGCAAAAATTTGCTTTCTGCAACAATTATTTTTCTTGTATGCCATGCCCATATTACTGCTAATAAACCAACAGTAAAAAGCTTGTTGAAAGTTAAAAATTTGTTTTGACATTTGCATCTTTGGGCACGTGTCTTTTCAATTCTTTTACTTTACTGTTGAATAGTGCTGGAGTAAGGTACGTGAGCATAACATATAGAATAGGGCTCACTCTTTAGTCGATTTATCCGCTTTAAGTGAATCTTGTTTGATATATTCTGTATACTTGCATAAATCAACTTTAAAGGCATCACCTAAATAAACAAGATAAGATGGGAATTTCATCACCCTTCCTTAGCCTAAAAAATAACTTTCCAGGCACTCACAATCCCAAGTCTAATTTAAAAATTGATAGATGTTGGCCCTAGGGATATCCGAACTCATTAGGAGATTAACCGAGGGTGGAACTTGTTTTGAATCTTACTCCTGTGAAATCAGTGTCTAAGGTTAGGGATTAAGAGGTTACGCCTTGAAAATACTGTGGTTTGGCGTAACTAAAGCTCGTTGCTTACGCACGGATACCTCATATCGTATTTTACCCCTACCTGGCTTATTAGCTTATGGTCGAATTCAAACAACAACCTCCTCTGAAAAATCGACCAGTTCTAAGTCGTCTAGGTCCAGGTATCCTAGACTAGGCTTGGAGATAGTTTTTCTTTTTTCTTGTTTGTTATTTTCTTTTTACGTCTGTTTGTTGGGTGAACGTTGTTTGTGTTGTGCATGCAAGAGTGGTCCAGGGATCAAATTTCATTTAGGTTAGTTAGAAACACTTCACTTGCACTTACACTACCTCCTGAGTTCATTCCAATCATGGCCAACCATGTTGACAAGTTTTACCTAATTAGAACATCACTTTCTTCTGCTTCCAGTTACCAGAGACCAATGGTAATAATTTCGAGCTGAAACCCCAATTCATAAACACACTTCCTAGATTTCATGGCATGAATTCTGAGGATGCATATTTCTTCATTCGAGAGTTTGAAGAAGTATGTTTGATGATGCAGATTCCCCAGCTGAGAAGGACACCGTGAGATTGAGATTCATTCCCTTTGCTCTTAAGGATACAACCAAGAAATGGCTGTATAGCTTACCCGTCGGTTCGATTTCATCTTGAGACTACATTATTAAAGTTTTTCTTAAAAAAATTCTTAAGATCACCATCATCAGAAAAAATATAATGCAGTTTAGATAAGAGACCAATGAACTATTCTGAAAATATTTTGAGCAATTTAAGAATTTGTTAGGCCAATGTCCTCATCATGGAATAGAGAAATGGTGGCAGCGCCAAATTCTCTATGATGGACTAGATTACCAAACCAAAATGCTCCTTGAGACTATGTGTCAAGGAGATTTCTTAAAGAAAGACGAGGAACAGGCTTGGGGTTTATTTGAAGCCTTAGCCGTAAAGGCCATTCAGTGGGAGTCTTGTCCTGAAAAGACTAACCCCACTACATCCAGAACCGGTATAAATTCCATTGAGTCTTCCATAGCTGTCGAGGCCAAAATTACACAACTGACGAGGAGACTAGAATTGTTAGAGGCTAGGCAACAAAACTCAGTGAACCAGATCAACCCGCATCAAATGCCAAATTCGGGTTGTACCTACTGTCATACCTTGACTCCCATTTTTGAGGAGTGTCCTGTATACCAAGCTCAACCGATGTTACCTAATGATATGACTGTAGTCTTTATCAGACCAAACTTCAGTTCTACTATAAGACATACAATCTAGGATGGAGGAATCATCCCAACTTTTCTTGGAGTCAGTCTGGTCCTGAGCAGCCAAGACAACATTTTTCACATCAATTTGTTGCTTAGACTCACCAACCTAATTTTCAGCCGACTTACTAACACAATTTTAGCCTGCTTATCAACAGCAACAAAATCATCCAGATAAAAAAATGACAGATTTGGATAGAGCGTTAGAAACCTTGTCAAAAACTCAAATCTCAATGGTGAATAGTCACAACCAGACTATTAATAGGCTAGAAATTCAGATAAGTCAATTGGCAAGGTCACTTAATGAAAGACAAAAAGGAACACTACCAAGTCAGCCATTGCCTAATCCAAAGAACTCCTTTCCCGTTAATGAAGCAGAGGACGTAATACCAAAACAATGCAACGTTGCTCATATTCTAAGGTCAGGAAAACAAGTAGATAACTAGGTTTCAAATGCTCCATTGTCCAATCCATCGATGTCTGCACAATCAAAGCCTGTTTCAAATGACCCGTCTTCATCATCAAGTTCATAACCATCCACTTCAAAGTCTAACGAAAAGGATAAATCAGTTGAGCAAACATACAAGCCTATTATACCAATCCCTAATAGGCTAGCAAACACCAAGACCAATGCTCAAATAGAAAAGATAAGAGAGATGTTTAATCAAATCCAGATAAATGTGCCACTTCTTGATGCCATTCAACAAGTTCCAACATATGCCAAATTTACAAAAAACATGTGCACCAAGGAAAGGAAAACAAATATTCCCAAAAAGGTCTTCCTTGCATCAAGCATCAGCGAGTTGCTATCCGGGCCCATCCCTGTAAAGTACAAAGACCCTGAATGCTCAACCATTTCAGCATTATAAGACAGACTGTCATAAACTGGGCGCTGCTTGACCTGGGAGCAAGTATTAACTTTCTCCCATGTTTCGTGTATCAGCAACTCGGGCTGGGTGACCTCCATCCAACTCAGGTTACTATACAACTAGCTGATCATTCTGTAAAAGTTCCCAAGGGGAAAATTATGGATGTCCATATACGGGCCAGAGAGTTCATCTACCTTGTAGATTTTATTGTTTTGAAAACACAACCCATACTGAATCCAAAAGCTCAGACCCCAGTCATTTTAGGACGACCATTCTTGGCAACAACAAATGCGATCATGAATTGTAGGAATGGGTCAATGCGCTTAACTTTCAGCAATATGACTAAGGAGGTGAATGTTTTCCACCTGAAAAAACAACAAAGAGATGTGGATGACCAATCATTTGAAGTGAACTTGATTGAAGGACTAACCAATGAACAGGAGGAAGAGCTAGAGTATGAGTCTGAATACGAATTTGACTTGGAGTCAGATGACTTCAACCTTGACCAGATAGTGGACTCAACAGTAGAGTGCACAATAAATGCAAGCCCAAAGATTCTCTTCCAAACAGAACAACCTTTGACGGATCATATTCCTTGTCCGAACTGAAAGCTTTTCTTAGTCATCTCAAGTACCAGTAGTTGGGTGAAAAGGAAACTTTCCCAGTGATAATTGCTTCCTATTTAACGAAAAAATAAGAAGAGTATCTTCCTGCTGTGTTAAGAGAAAATAGGGAGGCTATTGGTTGGACCATGGCTGACATCAAGGGGATCAGCTCACCATTATAAAACATCGAATTCATCTGATAGAAGAGGCAAAGCCAAAATGAGACCCACAACGCAGACTTAACTCCATTATACAAGAGGTTATCCTTGTAGAGATCCTTAAACTGTTAGACAATGAGATAACTTATCTCATATCTGATTTCCAATGGGTGAGTGCAGTCCACACTATGCCCAAAAAAGCTGGCTTTACTGTGGTAGAAAATGCAAAAAAAAGAATTAGTACAAATTCGTCTTCCAACGAAGATTCGAGTTTGCATTGATTATCGAAAGATGAACTCCGCCACATGTAAAGACCACTTTCCTCTTCCCTTTATAGTTCAGATGCTAGAAAGACTGGCCGGTCACGAGTACTATTATTTCCTAGATGGATATTTAGGATACAACCAAATTCACATTGCTCCCGAAGACCAAGAGAAAATAACTTTCACTTGTCTCATTGGAACATTCGCATACCATAGTATGCCACTTGGATTATGCAACACTCCTGCAACGTTCCAACATTGCATGCTTAGTCTATTCGCGGATATGATGGAAAGATTTTTGGAGATGTTTATGGATGACTTTTCAATTTACGGAGATTCCTTTGACCAATGCTCGCATTATGTCAAATTGGTTTTACAAACATGTATGGAAAAAAATTTGACACTTAACTGAGAAAAGCGGAAGTTTTGAGATAAGGGATTGAGGTTGATAAGTGAGGTTGATAAGTCCAAGGTGAAAGTTGAAAAACACCTAGAGGGGGTGAATAGGTGTTAATGCTAATCTAATGATCTTTTTAAACAACTAAGTATAAAAGATGCAAGCGGTCACTCAAAACAAGAAATTGAAGCCGAATTCCCCGTGAAGGGCTCTAGAACTTCTCCTCTTTGATTCCTCTAGATTATGAGTTGAGACACGTAATTGCTTTCTTGTTGAAATGAGTAAAGACCGAAAATGCAAGTAAATAAAATGAGTGCAATAATGAAGTGCAAGCAAGTGGTATCACAAGTTAGAAATGTAAAGTAATGAAAAGCAATAAGAAAACCAATCGCAAACACAAGTAATTTGTTTCGAGGTTCGAGACATTGCTCTACGTTCCCGTCTTCACCACTATGAAGGATTTCTACTAAATCCACAAAGGAAATTTTCACACCGGAACCTTTACACCCAAGGGGATTACAATTGGTCTACACAAGACCGGAGTACCCAACTCCAACCAATCCAATCTCTACACAAGAGGGAACTCAACACAAGGAAATACAAGTCACTTGGTGATCAAAAGACCACAAACTCTCTCTTACAACTTCTTATAGAGTGGAGATGATTTTTGGCTCAAGAAGTGAAGTGAGAAAAATTTCAGTTGTAAATAAGTAAAAGGAACTTGTAGACCAACTGAAAACTTTTGCAAATGAAAGAACTTTGAAAAACAATGCAAGTAAACTTTCTTCTCTTTTGAAAAACTTGAAAAAATGGGAATTTTTCTTGTGAAAAACAAATAACCAATGACCTCTATTTATAGGGAGTGAATACATATCATCCATAATTGATACTAGGTCATTAGGGTAGAGTTTAGCCACTAGGAATTCAGAAATAGGTATAGAAAGCATTAAAAATAAACCAGAATTCAAGAAAGAGCCGTTGGGGTCTTTTGACGGCTGTCGGTCGATCAGGTCGGTCGACCGGCAGGCCACATGGCAAAAGAGCCGTTGGCTTCGGTCGACTGGTCCGGTCGACCGCAGGCTAAAAAATAAAAGAAAGTTTTGAACTGTCAGTCGACCGGGCCGGTCGACCGACAAAACCTGAGACTAAGGGTCTTACAGTCGGTCGACCGATCGGTCAACCGCAAGATCTGTCGGTCGACTGGCCCGGTCGACCGACAGACCTGCACGGACGTGCACGCCCAAGGCCACAAGGCCCGGTCGACCGGACGGTCGACCGATCTGTCCTGAAATAGATCCGGTCGACCGTCCGGTCGACCGTAAGGCCTGAAACAGAATACAAATAAAGAAATTTTAAACTTTAAATAATTTTTGAAAT
This sequence comes from Agave tequilana, assembly GCA_038442645.1. Taxonomy (NCBI): domain Eukaryota; kingdom Viridiplantae; phylum Streptophyta; class Magnoliopsida; order Asparagales; family Asparagaceae; genus Agave; species Agave tequilana. Next base: position 27,406 of record JAVJIF010027633.1, on the reverse strand, counting down.
ATTTTTAAATGGTTTGAAGTTTAAATGCTATAAGGAATGAAATACATGTATTAAACTAGATGTAAAAATATGAAATATTTTGAGACATGTATATCAATCAAACATGCACCAAAACCAACAAAACCAAAAACTTGTATTTTGAAGAGTGTATTTGTGTGTGTGTGTGTTTTCTTGAGCACAACTATCATATCCTTACTCTTTAACATACTAATTCTTACAAAGGTTCTAGGTGACTACAAGATCTTCAATTTTGAGCTTCTCCATATGCATTATTGAATAACTTGAATCTTTGATCCCGAATTGAGTCAACTTGAGTCAAAACCACCTTCCTTTAGGGAAGAAAACATCTTGAATCTATAGAACTTTGAAACAAACTTAAATACTAAAATATGATTAGTACAAATAACTATATATGTTTTGTAATCATTAAAACTCCAAAACCGGGTGATTGTAATTTTGGGCCAACAAAAGTGATATCTAAACTCCCCGAACTAAAATGCCTAAAAGACAACAGATCTTTTTAGGGCACGCTAATTTTTATAGAAGATTTACTAAAGAGTTCAGAAAAATTGCTAGACCTTTAACTAATCTTTTAGGAAAAGATGTGCTCTTCAATTTTGATGATGAATGTCTAAAAGTTTAGGAGGAGCTGAAACAAGAACTTGTCTCTGCACCGATAATTTCGGCACCCGATTGGACTAGACTCTTTGAAGTCATGTGTGATGTCTCTGATTATGTCATAGGCGCTGTCCTAAGACAACACATTGATAACATGCAACACGTGATTTACTATGCGAGTAGGATGCTTAATGATGCCCAACTTAATTACACAACAACTGAAAAGAAATTTTTAGCAGTTGTGTTTGTGTTGGAGAAATTCCGGCAATATCTACTCTGGTCTAAAACAACGATGTTCACCGATCATTCCGTCCTATGATAATTGATGCAAAAGAAGGATGCTAAGGCTAGACTCATTCGTTTGATCCTTCTTTTGTAAGAGTTTGATTTAGAAATCAAGGACAAAAGGATGTTGAAAATGTGGTGGCAGTTCATTTGTCTAGAATCCCAAATACACCAGTGGAAACCATCCCGATTAATGAAAACTTTCCTGATGAATACATCTTAGTGATCTGTAAAGAGCCTTGGTATGATGACATTGCAAATTATCTTGCAACCGAGCAAACACCTTCTAGTGGGTCAAGACAGGACAAACATTGCCTTTTCACTCCGATACGGTTCTTCTTCTGGGATGAACCATAACTATTCAAATATTTCACTGACCAGATCATTAGAAGGTGTGTTCCTGAGGATGAAAACCAAGTGCTGATATTTTCTCACGACTTTGCATGTGTGTACACTTTGGTCCACGTAAGACTGCTGAAAAAGTTCTGCAGAGTGGGTTCTGCTGGCCTACTCTCTTTAAGGACTTCTACAATTTTTGCAAACTCTGTGTAAGATGTCAAATGACGGGGTCGAATCACACGTAAGGATATGGTGACCTTTACCCCAATTTTGGAAGTGAAAATTTTTGACGTGTGGGGTATTGATTTTACGGGACCCTTTCCAACTTCTTTCGGTAACCAATTAAATTTGTTAGCCGTTGATTACGTTTCAAAGTGGATAGAAGCTGTGCCAATGAGGACGAATGAAAACCGAGTTGTCATTAAGTTTTTAAGAGAAAATATCATTTCACGCTTTGGAGCCCCCCGTGCGATAATAAGCAACAGCAGGAATCATTCCTGCAATCGGGCTTTTGAAGCCCTAATGCGGAAGTACTTCATTTCTCACAAATTATCCACGACACCATCTTCAGACGAACGGGTAGGTGAAAGTAACAAATAGATAAATCAAACTTATCCTGGAGAAAACCGTAGGACAAAACAGAAAGAATTAGTCGGTTAAGCTTATTGATGCACTATGGGCTTATCAGACCACCTACAAAATTGTTCTACAGATGTCTCCATATCGAGTGGTATTTGAAAAACCTTGTTATCTGCCAGTGGAGTTTGAGCACCGTGCTTTGTGAAATATTAGGCAACTTATTTTTGACTTAAAGAAGGAAGGTGACTTAAGAAAGTTACAAATTTCCGAGCTTGAAGAAATGAGAAATGAAGCGTATGATAACGCTCGGATTCTAAAAGTTGAACCAAACTCTTTCATGATCAGTCCATATATAGGAAGAATTTTATCCCTGACTAGAAGGTTCTACTGTACGATCTAGGCTTCACCTTTTTGCTGGAAAACTGAAGACACGTTAGTCAGGATCATTTCTTGTTCAAACCAGTTTTTCCACATGGAGCGCTTGAAATTTTTGATCCTAAGAACGATAATGTATTCAAAGTCAATGGTCAGAGATTAAAACCGTTCTTCACAACCGAGCCTGAGCCACACGGAACTTTTGAATTAGGTCTCTCTGACCCAGTATATGAGTAACTATACCGTTTTCTAATTTATCTTGCTTATCATTGTAAAAATCTTTTAGGGGACCCTCTTTTTGTTAATAACCGTTTTTTCCCTTTTTCTTTTAAAATAAAAATAATATATATATAATAAAAATAATAAAATAAATAATAAATATATATAAAACAAAAAAGTTTTTTTAGACATTATACAGAAGTTTTAAACCAAAATCCTCCTAAATCCTCAAAGGGTAAAAAAGGAAAGTCAAATTTTTCAGCCTATTTATACCCCTCTACTCTCTCCCACGGGTATCATCTTCCAAAATTTAACCAAGACTGGAGAGAAGAGAACGCAGCGCCACCAACCCACCAAAACCCGACCCCTTTCTTCCTAAGTTTGCCAGGAAAATGCAAGTTTTGTCAAGATTCCGCGGCCTATCTACCAATCCAGCGGCGTCGCCAGAGTGTGGACCTGTTGCCATGGAGTGTATATCCCAGATCTACCACCAATTTCATCTTTGCGACCACTGAGACTGCTCTGGCAGTCCACCCTTCTTTTTTCCCCCACGATTTCTGGGGGAGGTTTGCATATCCTTTTCCCTCTCTTTGCGAATTTTTCTTCCATGGCTCCCACCATCTTTGTTGAGAAGAATTTCGCTAGAATTTTCATGGATGTTAATGGTTATGGCACTATTTTCCTAGATCGCATTAGGGAAAGGAATTGGTTTGAACTAATATATGATAATGAGGATGGTGATGCATATTATTGCCCCGATTTGGTAACACAATTCTACACGCATTGACACATCCACCATTGATCACGATCCTCATACTTTCATTGTGCACTTTGATTAAAGGGATTTTCTTGTTAATATCAATACGATTGAGATGACCACACAGATCCCCTGTCCTCCATAATATGATGCACCATTGTCTCTCATCGATTATATGACTGTTATGGGTGTGAGATGTGAGAAGAAAGATCGTGGGCTCAAGGCGAGCACCACATTCCGTAATGTACATTGTGTTGGACAATGGGTCCAACACAATATCTTAGGTCTATATCACACCACATCTTTCAACAGAGCGGTGCTGCAAATTATATATAGCCTGATGACTAGGCAGCACATGGTTTGTTTGAACACCGTCCTCTGGCAACACATGGTTGCTAATTTCCAGCGCACTCGGGGTGCAAAGTATTCACATCAGGTCCTTGTCACTCGCCTGTGCAGACATTTTCTACCAGATGAAGTTTTTTCATCATATGATTGGGTCCACATTTTCATAAAGCGTATTACGAGTGCTTGTAATAATTGTCTTCATGTGGTATAGACACCTACCATATTGACAAAGGACGTTCCTGCTGAGACTTCCTCAGAGAAATAGAGTGAGGAATAGGATGAGGGTGCCTTTAGGCGACAACCACCACCTAGTGACACTAAGACTTTCATGTCATCTATTTGAAAGGGCATAAAGAAAATCTTTAAGGAGCAAGCCAAATTAAGAAAAAAAGTGGAGAAACAAAATGAGAAGTTAGAAAGAATTAAGGAGGGTTTGCGGCGTTCTCAATCTATGGGCCCAAGTACTTCAGCTGGCCCAAGTAGGCGCCCTAGGTGATTTCTCACTATTACCTATCTCATGCATTCACATTTTATTTTTCATACATTGAGGATAATGCATATGATAGGTGTGGGGGGCACTAACGTAAAATTTTCTTTCTTTATTTTAGCTTTTTAGATTTTTTTTCTTTTAGATTTGTCCTTTCTTTTTGGAAATTTCTTTTCCTTTATAATAAAACATTTTTCTCTTCTTTTAGGAAATTTCTCTTATAAAAAATTTGATCCATTTTTAAGAAAATTAACTTGATCTTAGAAATTAGGAAAACTCTAAACTAAGATTTCTTAATATAAGTTCAAGAAGAAGAATTATTGTATTTTTATGTTAAGAAAGAAAGAGTAGAAAGATAATTAGATTTTGAATTTTTCTTAAGTATTATATACATTTACATGTTGGGGATTAAAACAAAGACCTGAATACCTTTATTTATAAATATATATATACAATAAAAATTATAAATATAAATAAATAAACACTTGATCACCAATTGAGCTGATTAGTTGTGCCTTAAGAAACATGAGCAGTCACGGCTAAAGGTGGTTAAGTTCTTAGCATTCATGGTCTTGTTTACTCGAGTCCTTGAACCCTAAGGATGTATTCTCATCTGGTGCCCTAAGATCATCTGGTCTGGGAGTCATCGATACAAAGCTCGCTACATGGGTAAATTAGAAAGCTTAATGAAGCTAAGAAAAATAATAAGTATATATATATGTCTATATAAAATATATATGTATATGTATATGAAAATATAAATAAAAGTATCATAGTCTAAGTGCAATTCCTCATACATATAAGTGTATATATTTTAGGCTTGATATAAAATCTAATGATCTCTCTACTTTTGAAACTTAACCTTAATTGAATACAAATCTTCGAGTGGAGACTTATAATTAGGAAGGAATAGTTTAGGTTAACCTAAAACCATAAGATCACTTAAATTTTTGCAAAAATGGTTCATTAACTTTTTTCTTTCTTTCTTTGAAAAATCACAAACATTTGTTTCCCTTTTTATGCACTTTGTGGGTGTAATCCGTTGAAATTCTCATGAGACAAAACTCCTCCTCTAGGGTAACCTAGAGGTTTAACGGCTTGTTGCACGTGCTCAGTGCAATCGCGTCACCTGTAAAGTGTAATAAGTTCTTTGTTTAGTTTCTTAGTTAGTTTTTGCCTTTTTATTTTGCTCGACGACGAGCAAAAAGACAAGTGTGGGAGTGTGATTAGTAGTTAAGTTTGCATCATTATCATCACAATTCCTACCAAATTATGTTAATTATGTGAATAATAAATCTCTTTTGGATTTTGTAGATAACTAAAAGGTCAAGGGCAAGATTGTAACATAATTCTGATTTTCTAGCCAATTTTCATATTATTGAGGAGTTTTCTTGAGGAGCAAGAAAGATCCTTCTAGATAGGAGCAGATTAGTCCTAAAAATAAGAGGATGAACCTAGACTAATACTAGTTCAAGTACGTGAAGAATTGGATTATTCCCAGAAGCTTCCCTTCTAGAAGAGAGATAGCTGGAATCGGATCAAGCAAAGTGCGCCTAATTAAGCTTTTCCGTGGCAAAAGAGAGTCACGGATCAAGGACACGTGTCCCTTCGTTTCGTGCTTCCCAAGCCACTGCAGCCTATAAATACCTTGTAAATTCACCCGAGAGAGCGTTAGACAGAAAACAGAGAGCAGATTATTATATTGCTTGTGCTACTCTAGTTGTTCTTTTCTTGCATCATTGCAACCCTAGTCTAGGTTTTAATTTCCAGAAATTAAGTGCGGAAGAGAAAGTGCTTTGTAAGTGATTCAAGTGACAAATCAATGCAAGGATTACTTCTTTCTTTATTGTTCTTTCTTGCATCTTTTACTTTGTGTTTTTTGATTCATGTCTCTAACAATTGCTAACATCTCTAACAAGCTTTACATTCCATGTTTTTTGTTCATGTCTAGGTAATCTTCTTCTTACATGGCTAATTAACTATTAACCCACTAACCCCAACTACTTCGATGATAACCCACATGAATCTATAGCATGTCAATGAGCCTTGTGCAAGTAAGAGTTATGATTGGCTTATGATGACGGGTTCTAACTCTAACTCTCTAACAAGAACTCTCATATTTCATGCTTTAAATTTATGTTCTTGATGATCTATTGATTGTCTAACTTGCTTGATTTGATTTGGAGAATGCATGTTCATCTTTGTCAATATCAATAGTGCACTTGTTTCTCACCTTAATCTCGTCTTAAAACGGATCTTGATAGAGTGATGTTCAAATTTTTACCATGTAACGCAAAGTGGAGAGTGAAAAACTTTCATAAGAACACCACATGACTAGTTCTTAATGCACAAGACTCATGAAGTCCAAGGATTCATTGTGAGGCCCAATCTTCAAGCAAGTTAACGGTTAGTGGGGTTCATTAGTCGAATATTAGCCATGCAATCTTTCTCATTCTACAACTTAAACTTTTCAAGCAATTTTTCTTTCACATCTTCAATTTTCTTCAAACTCTTTTTTACACTTCTTTTCGCAAAGTTTTTTTTCTAAAACTTCTTTTAAAACTTTCTTTTAGTTTCTTTAACCTTCTCTTTTCTTTTATTTGGTTTCCAATCATCGCTTTCTTAACCCCCATTTCTCCTCTCTTTTGTTTTCACTCACGTTCTTACTTACAACCAAATCACATCACCGATTCACACTCTTTCTTCTTTCTTTCTTTTATTTTTAACTGAAACAAGAATGACATATTTTGAAGAGAACAAAGTAAGAACCGGACAAAGCTTCTATCGCTCTCCCTCCCTGTAGATGCGACTTGTTTTACCATTTGGTTAGGACGAATAGTTCGAAAGGGCATAAGCACAACTACTGAAGGATATAACTCACATCAATAATGAACTCTTAGCTCTGGTGCTTGTATTGTTTCAATACACTTTCCTTTGCCCTACCAAACAATTATCAAGCAGGCAAGCAAATAAGCGAACATCCAAGTGAAGCTAATGCACAACACTAGACGCCATCACGTTTGGTGTGATTATCGCTCACGGCGAGGCTAACGCACGCGCGTGGTGGTGGGTAAACCGCTCTGCATCACCTGTACCGAAGTCGTGCCCACGACGTAACTACGTTCGGCCAAAATTAGCGATAGAGTTCTAGGCTTTCCTATTAGGCATAATTAAGAGTCCTGACAGTTTGTGTGCACTCCCTCTTTCGAGGAAGTGGGCGAGAGCCCAAATGGCTAATAGGGCCACAAGGCCGAGTAGGTACCTGCAGAGGTGTTAGTATCAAACACAAGCATGTATGTACAGTAGCAGGTAATGACTAAGTTATCAGTAGAGTGGTGAAGCCTAGAGGCTGAGCAAGGTAGAAATAAAGTCAGTGAGCAGACAAGTTAACAATCAAGTGGAACTAAGTAAAGCTAGAGTGTGGCTAACACACAACACTGACATCATCACGTTCGACGTGATTACTGTTCGCAGTGAAGCTAACACACACGTGTGGTGGCGGGTAAACCGCTCCGCATCACTAGTGACGAAGCCACACCTATGGTGTAACTACACCCGGACGGAGTTAGCGGTAAAGCGCTAGGCTCACCTACCAGGCGGGGCCGAAAGACCTGACGGCCTGTGCGCCCAAAGGCCTGTAAAGAGACCATAAGGTTTAATCGCACTCCCGGTAGTTACCACAAAACTCAGAGGGTGCACGGAGTAAACTTATTGAGTAGCAAGCCCAGAAAATGGGCTATACCTGCAACCTGCACCAGTGTTAGTACCACACGAGCACACATTTAAACATGATAATAACTAGACTATCCGTGGAGTGGTGAATCCCGGAGGCTAACGACCATGAAGAGTCAGCTACGCATGATAATAGAGCAGATATCACATCAATATACAAGTACAGGAATTTAAACTATGCTATTACAACCATTCGTCATACCAATCCAGATACATCACACCGGTACAATGTACATGTCCACAGAATATAAGTACACACTCACACTGGTACATACGCGTGTCCACACATGAATACAAATATACTAATACAAATTCAACAGTCCACAAAAAATACAATATATTGTTCATATAATACATATCACCTGTCGAACGGGGAACCCAGAATGAGGCGAGAACACTCGCCTAAATCTTTAAAAACTATCGTAAAATCTCAAAACTCCAAATACACGTGTACGGGCACCACCCAGCATTGTAGAGAGGGAAATATCTAGAGAGAGAAAGTGGGGGAATCAAGAGAGAATTAGAGATCTAGAGAGAGGTCGGGAGAGAGAGAAAGAGAGAGATAGAGAGAGAAAGTGAGATCAAGAGAGAGAATTGGAGAGAGAAAGGGAAAGGAGAGGGGTGGTCGGTGCCGTCCAGCCAGTGGTGGCCAATAGTGGCATTGGTCGTCAGCGGCCCACCGATAGGGGGGAGAGAGGGGAGAGAAGAGAGAGAGAGAGCGAAGAGAGAGGAGAAAGAGAAAGAGAGGGAAAGAGAGAGATCTAGGGGAAATAGAGAGAGCTCCAGTGGAGAAGAGATGGGGAGCTGGCCGGCACGGCAGCCGGCCAGGTGGTCTGTGGCGCTGGCCGCCACGGCCATAAGGAGGAGGAAAGGAAGAGAGGCGAGAGAGAGAGAGAGAGAGAAAAAGAGAAAGGAAAAAGAAGAAGAAGAAGAAAAAGAAAAGGAAAAAGGAGAGGGGCAGAGAGGGGAGGTCGGCGCGACGGTCGGTGGCATCAGGTAAGGTCGTCGAAGGTTGGGCGACGGCAGATCTGGCCGTGGTGGCGACGGATTTGGTAAAAGGTGGCCTGATTTGGGGAGAGGGGAAGTGAAGTGAGAAAAAGAGAGAAAGGAAGAGAGAGGGAGAGAAAGAGATATAAATAGGGCAAGTATTTGTGGGTGGCTGGTATCATGCCACGTGGCAAGCCTATGAGATGGAAAAAAGCGTGAAATCTCTAAAGTAAAATAATATATAATAATAAGGTAAAATTTGAGAAATTCAGAAAAATCCCTAGAGGTAGAAAACATCCTCCTGAGTAATAATATGAAATCAATTTTCAGAAATTCAATCCCATTATCAAATTAGAAATCCTGAAATCAACCGGTGATACAGGTCGACATCAAATCCGATCGAGTTTTGATAAATTCAGAAAAATCTCCAAAAATATACTAAAGTAGAAAATACGATTCTAAAAAATAATGTGAAAGCAAACTCTAAAATTTCAAATCCATTTGTAAATTAAAAATTCGAGAATTGACCAACGATATCGATCGCTACCGATATTGAGGATTTTGCAGAATAATTCAAATTTTTTTTAGAAAATCATGATAAATCTAAAATATTAATAAATGATGTTTGAAACTAAAATCAATCAAATCTGACTACCAAAAAGATCAAATCGAGCAGTACACTGGGATTGGATCTCCGGTTCAGACTTGGGTTGAATGAAAACACAGAAAAGAAAAGAAAAAGGCTTAAGAAACTAAAAGAAAGTTTTTTTACAAAAAGTTTCAGAAAAGAAAGCTTAGGAAAAAAAAAGAGTTTGAAGAAAAGTGAAGAAGTGTAAAGGAAAATTGCTTTAAAAGAAATTTGAGTTGTAAAATTTGGAAGAAGTTGCATGGCTAACATTCTATTAATTAACCCCACTAACCGTTAACTTATTGAAAATAGAGCCTCACTTTGGATCTTTGGCCTTTATGAGTCTTGTGCAATGAGAACTAGTCATGTGGTGTTATAATGAAAGTACATCACCTCCCATTGTGCTCAACGCGGTAAAAACTTGAACATCATCCAATTAAGATCCATTTTAAGACGAGATTAGGGTGAGAAATAAGTGCACTATCGGTATCGGCATAGGTGTTCGGGAATTCTCCAAGTACAAAATAAGCAAAATAAATAATCAATAGATCATCAAGAACATATTAGTTAAGCATGAAATATGAGAGTTAAAATGTTTGTTAGTGTGCTAGAGTTAGAACCCTTCATCATAAGTCAATCATAGATCTTGCTTGCACAAGACTCTTTGGCATGCTATAGATTCATGTGGGTTATCTTCAAGCAAGTTAAGGTCAGTGAGTTAATAGTTAGTTAGCCATGTAAGGAGAAGATTAGCTAGACATGAAGTAAGAGCGTGGAATGTAAAGCTTACAAGAAATATTAGCCATGATTAGGAGCAAGAATTGAAAAGCACAAGTAGAAGATGCAAGAAAGAGCAATGAGGAAAGAAGTAATCCTTACATTGAAGTATCACTTGAATCAATTACAATGGTTATCTCTCTTCCCCACTCAATTTCTGAAAAATAAAAACCCTACATTAAATTGCAATGATGCAAGAGAAGAATCACAAGAGTAGCTCAAGTAAAGGAGGTGCTTTGCTCTCTGTTTTTTTTTCTAACCCTCTTTCTGGTGAATTTACAGGATATTTATAGGTTGCAGTGGCTTGGGGGGCTCGAAACGAGGTGCCAGGTGTCGTTGATCTACGACTGCTTCTAGAAGATTGCCGCGAAAATGTGGGGCAAAAGCTGCGTTTCAGCGACAATACAATGGCCATTTGCGCTAATCTAGCTCCAACCGTTTATCTTCTAGAAGGAGATATCCAAGGAATATCCATCTCTTCACGCATTTAGGCTAGCATTAGTCCAGATTCATCCAATTATTTTAGGACTAATCTTCCCCTATCTAGAATGATCATTCTTTCTCTTCAAGAAAACTCTTTAAAAATCTGAAAATAGCTAAAAATTCTAGATTATTTTACAGCCTTGCCCTTGGCTTTTGATTTATCTGCAAATTACCTATAAAGAGAGTTATTGGCAAAATATTAAACATAATATGGTAGGTAATGTGACGATTATGATACAAAATTAACCACTAATCACACCCCCACACTTTTGTCTTTGCTCGTCCTCGAGCAAATAAGGGAAAAAACTAAACTAAGGAAGTTATTACACCACTTTCGCAGGTGGCGCGATTGCACTGAGCACGTGCAACAAGCCATTAGATCTCTAGGTTACCCTAGAGGAGAATTTTTATCTCCTGAGGGTTTTCAGTGGATTACACCCACAAAATCCATAAAAAGGGTAACAAATGTTAGTGATTTTTACAATGAAGGAAAAAGAAAGAAAGTTTATGATCCATTTCTTGCAAAAATTTAATTGATCTTATGGTTTTAGGTTAACCTAAACTGTTCCTTCTAATTATAAGTTTCTACTTGAAGTTTTGTCTTTAATTTAAGGTTAAGTTTCAAAAGTAGAAAGATCATTGAATTTTGCATCAAGTCTAGAATATATACACTTATATGCATGCAGAATTTGCATTTAAGCTATGATACTTTTACTTATATGTATGTATATACAATTTTTTATTTTTTTATATAGACATATATGTACACTTATTGTTTTCCTTAGCTTCATTAGGCTTTCTAATTACCCATGTAGCAAGCCTTGTACCGACGAATTTCAGACCAGATGATCTTAGGGCACCGGATGAGAATACATCCTTAAGACTCAAGGACTCGAGTAAACAAGGCCACGAATGCTAAGAACTTAACCACATTTAGGCGTGATTGATCATGCTTCTTAAGGCACAACTAACCAGCTTAATTGGTGATCAAGTATTTATTTATTTATATTTACAATTTTAATTTTATATTTTATATTTTATATTTCTTTTTTTTATATATATTTTTACAAATAAAGGTATATAGGTCTTTGTTTAAATCCCTTAACATGTAAATGTATATAATATTTAGGAAAAATTCAAAATCTAATTATCATTCTGCTCTTTCTTTCTTAACCTAAAAATCGAACAACTGCTCTTATTTTAACTTATATTAAGAAATTCTAGTTTAGATTTGCCCTAATTCCTAGGATCAAGTTAATTTTCTTAAAAATGGATCATTTTTTTGTTTTTATTTTTTAATAAAGGAAAAGAAAATTCCTAAAAGAAAGAAAAATCTTAAAAGAAAGAAAAGAAAAGTTTTTTTATAAAGAAAAAAAATCCTAAAAATCCTATTAAATCTCCTAAAAGAAAAAATCTATGTTAGTACCCCCCCCCAAACACCTATTATATGCATTGTCCCTAATGCATGAAAAGTGAATATGTGAATGCATAAGATAGGTAATGGAACAAAATCACCTCGGACGACTACTTGGGCCAGCTGAAATACTTGGGTCCATGGACTGAGAACGCCGCAATCCATCCTCAATACGTTCTAGCCCTTCATTCTGTTCCTCCACTCTTTTTCTTAATTTTGTTTGCCCCTTAAATATTTTCTTCATGCCCTTCTAAATGGAGGACATGAAAGTCTTAGTGTCACTCGGGGGTGTTGTTACCAAAAGGCACTCTCATCTTTCTCCTCATTTCGTTCCTCTGAGAAAAACTCAACAGGAACGTCCTCTATCATAGCGGCGGGTGTCCACACCGCATGAAGGCAACTATTATAGGCACTAGTGAGGCGCTCAGTAGATACATGGACCCGGCCATAGGCGAAAAAACTTCATCTGGTAGAAAATGTCTGCATAGACGGGTAATAAGCACCGGATGTGAATATTTTACATCCCTAGTGCGCTGTAAGTTGGCAAGCATGTGTTGCCATATGACAGTGCTTGACATTCGAGTGCTGTCTGGTCATCAGGCTGTGTATAATCTGCAGCACCGACCGGTTAAAGGTTGTGGTGTGATCTAAACCTAGTATATTGCGTTGAACACATCGTGCAACACAATGTACATTTCAGAATGTGGTGCTCGCTTTGAGCCCACGGTCTTTTTCCTCACATCTCACTTCCGTAACCGTCATATACTCAATTAGAGGTAAGGAGGCTTGATGTTGTGGAAGACGGGATGTGCGTGACCATCTCAAGTGTGTTAACATTGATAATAATATCCCCAGTCTTAAAGTGTACAATGAAAGCTTGTTAGTCATGATCGATGGTTTTTGTGTCAATTAGAGTGTAAAATTGATAACCAATTCAGAACAATAATAAGCATCAAAATCTTCATTGTCATACACAAGCCCAAACTAATTTCTCTCTCTTATACGATCTAAAAAGATTGTACCATAGCCATGAATATCCGAAAAAATCCTAGCAAAATTCTTTTCAGCGAATATGGAATGGGCCGTGGAGAAAAATTCATAAAAGAGAGGAAAGAAGATGTGCAAACCTCCCCTAAAAGCTGTGGGGGAAAGAAATCTGAGGATGGACTGCCGTAGCAGTCACAGTGATTGCAGAGGAAAATTTTGGGTAGATTTGAGATCTACACTTGATGGTGTCTGAAGGGGACCTTGGCAGCGCTCCTGGTTCCTTAAAAAAGCGCGGAAGAGCTGCGATTTGGTGCTTCCGCGACATATTGGTGGGCAGAGGGATCGGGGCTTTGATGGGTTGCGACGCTTCTTCCTCTTCTCTCTAGATCTAGGTTAAGATTCTAGAAATGACACCCGTGAGAGAGATAGGAAGGGTATATATAGGCTGAGAAAGTATGCCTTTCCTTTTTTTACCCTTAAAGGATTTTGAAATTTTGAATAGGGAATTTGGGGTTTTAAAAATTCTGTACAAAATCCAAACTCTTTTTGGTTTTATTTTTATTTTTATTTATATTATTTTTTAATTTTATTTTTATTTGAAGAAAAGGAAAAATGGTAATTTACAGAAAAGGAGTCCCTTAAAAGATTTTTATATAATAAACATGGGATTTTAGAGAAGGGCCTGGTCACTCATGTACTGGGTCACAGAGACCCAGTTCAAAAGTTCTATGTAGCTCAGGCTCGGTGGTGAAAAATGGTTTTAATCTCTAACCATTGACTTTGAATACATTATCGTTCTTAGGATCAAAGATTTCAATTGCTCCATGTGGAAAAACAGTTTGAATAAGGAAAGATCCTGACCAACGTTTTGCAGTTTACCAGCAAAAAGTTGAAGCCTAGAGTTGCATAGTAGAACCTTTTATTTAGGGACAAAATTCTTCTTGTGTATAAACTGATCATGAAAGAATTTGGTTTACGCTTAGAATTCGAGCGTCATCATGGGCTTCATTTCTTATTTCTTCAAGCTAGGAAATTTGCAACTTTTTTAAGTCACCGATTTTTTTCAAGTTAAAATTCAGTTGTTTAATAGCCCACAAGGCACGATGCTCAAGCTCCACAGGCAAATGGCATGGTTTTTCAAATACCAATCGATATGGAGACATCACTAGGACAGTTTTGTAGGCGGTCCGATAAGCCTATAGTGCATCAACAAGCTTAACAGACCAATCCTTCCTGTTTTGTCCTACGGTCTTCTCCAAGATGAGTTTGATTTGTCTATTTATCACCTTCACTTGTCCATTAGTTTGAGGATGGTAGGCCATGGATAATTTGTGTGAAATGTAGTACTTCCGCATTAGGGCTTCAAAAGCCCGATTGCAGAAATAACTCCCGTTGTCGCTTATTATCGTACGGGGGGCTTCAAAGCGTGAAATGATATTTTCTCTTAAAAACTTGATGACAACTCGGTTGTCATTCGTCCTAGTTGGTACAACGTTCACCCACTTAGAAACGTAATCAACGGTTAATAAAATGACTGATTGACAAAGAAAATTGGAAAGGGTCCCATGAAATCAATACCTCACAAGTCAAAAATTTCTGCTTCCAGGATTTGGGTAAGGGGCATCATATCCTTACGTGTGATTCGACCCGTCATTTGATATCTTGCACAGAGTTCACAAAAAGTATAGGAGTTCTTAAAGAGAGAGGGGCAGTAGAACCTACTATGTAGAACTTTCTCAGCAGTTTTTAATGGACCAAAATGTCCACCACACGCAAACTCGTGACAAAATGTCAACACACTATGATGTTCATCCTCAGAAAGACACCTTCTAATGATCTGGTCAAGGCAATATTTGAATTGATATGGTTCATCCCAAAAGAAGAACTGTATCTGCATGAAAAAGCGATATTTGTCCTATTTTGACCAGCTAGAAGGTGTTCGCTCGGTTGTAAGGTAATTTGCAATGTCAGCATACCAGGGTTCTTTACACATCACTAAGATGTGTTCGTCAGAAAAACTTTCGTTGATTGGGATCATTTCCACCGGTGCGTTTGGAATCCTATAAAGGTGATCAACCATCACATTTTTGACGCCATTTTTATCCTTTATTTCTAGATCGAATTCTTATAAAAGAAGGATCCAACGAATGAGTCTAGCCTTAGCGTCCTTCTTTTACATCAAATACGTGAGGGCGGAATGGTCGGTGAAAATCGTTGTTTTAGACCAAAGTAGGTATTGGTGGAATTTCTCCAACGCAAACACAACTGCTAAAAATTCCTTTTCAGTTGTCGTATAATTGAGTTGAGCTTCATTAAGCATCCTACTAGCATAGTAAATCACATGTTGCCTATTATTAATGTGCTCTCCTAGGACAACACCTATGGCATAATCAGAGGCATCACACATGACTTCAAAGGGTCTAGTCCAATCTGGTGCTGATATTATCGGTGCAGAGATAAGTTTTTGTTTTAGCTCCTCCCAAGCTTGTAAATATCCATCATCAAAATGGAAGGGCACATCTTTTCCTAAAAGATTAGTTAAAGGTCTAGCAATTTTGCTAAACTCTTTAATAAATCTTCTGTAAAAACCAGGGTGCCCTAGGAAAGATCTGATGTCTTTTAAGAATTTAGGTTCAGGGAGTTTTCCTATTACCTCTACTTTGAATTTATCAACCTCGATTCCTCTACTTGAAATCTCATGCCCAAGGACGATTCCGTGTTTGACCATGAAATGATACTTTTTCCAGTTAAATGTCAAGCTCTTTTCCATATATCTATGTAAGACAAACTTGAGATGATGCAGGCATTGGTCAAAGGATCTCCATATATCAAAAAATCAACCATAAAAATCTCCAAAAATCTTTCTACCATGTCTGAGAAAAGACTAAGCATGCAACGTTGGAACGTTGTGAAGCGTTGCATAACCTAAATGGCATTCGCAGGTATGCAAACATTCTAAATGGATAGGTGAAAGTTGTCTTTTCTTGATCCTCGGGAGCAATTGAAATTTGATTGTATCCTGAATATCCATCCAAAAAATAATAATATGCGTGTCCTGCCAATCTCTCGAGCATTTAATCTATAAAAGGAAGAGGAACTGATCTTTACACGTGGCAGCGTTCAGCTTGCGATAATCAATACAAACTTGTATCTTCGTTAGAAAACGAGTCTGTACTAATTCCCTTTTATCATTATCTACCACAGTAAAGCCAGCTTTCTTGGGCACAGTATGGACTGGACTAACCCATTGGCTATCAGATATGAGATAAATTATCTCATTATCTAGCAATTTCAAGATTTCAGTACGGATAACCTCTTGCATAATGGGGTTCATTCGACGTTGTGGATTACATTTTGGCTTGGCCTCTTCTATCAGGTGAATCTTATATTGCACAACAGATGGGCTGATCCCTTTAATGTCGGCCATGGTCCAACCAACGGTCTCTCTATTTTTCCTTAATACAGCAAGAAGATCCTTTTCTTGTTGTTCTATCAGATGAGAAGTTTTTATCACAGGGAAAGTTTCCTTTTCACCCAAGTACTAATATTTGAGATGACGAAAAAAAACTTTCAGTTATGAAGAAGGGGTATGATCTATCAAGAGTTGTTCTTCTTGCAAGGAAATGATTGGGGTCACATTTGTTGCCCACTCAACTGTTTAGTCTACAATCTGGTCAAGATTGAAGTCATCTGACTCCAAATCAAATTCATGATTAGACTCGTATTCTAACTCCTTTTCATGTTCATTTGTGAGTCCTGCAATCAACTTCACCTCGAATAATTAGCCATTCAAGTCCTGATGTTGTTTTTCTAGGTGAAAATATTCGCCTCCTTTGTCATGCCACCAAAAGTCAAATGCATAGACCCGTTCCTACAGTTTATGATCGCATTCGCAGTTGCTAGGAAAGGTCATCCTAGAACCGAGGGTTTGAGCTTCGGTTTTGCATGGATTGTGTCTCCAGAATGATGAAATCTACGGGGTATATGAACTCTCCGATTCGTATAAGGACATCTGTAATTTCTCCTTGGGAGTATTTACAGAACGATCAGCTAATTGTATAGTAACCCGGGTTGGAAGGAGGTCGCCTAGCTTGAGTTGCTGATACACAAAAAAATGAAGCAAATTGATACTTGCTCCCAAATCAAGCAGTGCCCAGTTTATTGTGGTCTGTCCTATGATGTATGAAATGGTTAGACTCCCAGGGTCTTTGTATTTTACAGGGATGAGCCCGGTTAACAATTCATTGATGTTGGATGCGAGGAAGACCTTTTTGGGAACATTTGTTTTTCTTTTCTTAGTACACATGTCTTTTAGAAATTTAGCATATGATGAAACTTGTTGAATGGCATCAAGAAGGGGCACATTTATCTGGACTTGATTAAACATTTTCCTAATCTTTTCTATTTGAGTATTGGTCTTGTTGGTTTCTAGCTTATTAGGAAATGGCACAATAGGCTTGTGAGTTTGCTCAATTATTTTATCCTTTTAATTAGACTTGAAAGTGGATAGTTGTGAACTTGATGATGAAGATGGATCATTCGGAACTTGTGGTGTAGTCACAGGAGGATTATACACTGGATTGTTCAAAACTGAGAGATTAGAAACCTTGTTATCAACTTATTTTTCAGATCTTAGGATATGAACAGTGTTGCATTATTTTGGAGTTATGTCCTCAGCTTCATTAATAGCAAACGGGTTCTTTAGATTAGGCAATAGCTGACTTGATAATGTTCTTTTTTGTCTTTCATTCACTGAGTTAGCCAATTGACCTATTTGAACCTCTAGCATATTAATAGCTTGATTATGTTGTTCATCATTGAGGCTTGATTTATGGACAAGTTTTCTATCATTTTCTCCAAATCTGTCATTTTTCTATCTAGATGATTTTTTTGCTGATGTTAGTAAGTGGGCTGAAAATTGTGTTGGTACGTCGGCTGAAAATTGGGTTGATTTTGATGGAAATTGGTTTGATGAGTTTGAATAGCGTATTGATGTGGAAACTATTGTCTTGACTGCTCAGGACTGAAAATACACCTAGAGGGGGGTGAATATGTGTACTAGCTAATCTAATGATAAATGATGCGGAATTAAAACTAATTGCAACACACTATGTGGAACCAAAGAGTGTAGCCGAATACGCGGTGATGGGCTCTAGATTATCTCCTCTAGATTCTTCTAAATAAGAGTTGAGGTGCTATATGAAGCTCTCTTGGTTCAACACTAGCTAGGGCATACTATCAATACCAAGCATATATATGATATGAACAATATGATGCAATGCAATGTATAAGAGAGAGCTTAGAGATAGTGGATCAAACGCAAACACCGAGATATGTTTCGAGGTTCGAGCCACTGCTCTACGTCTCCGCCTTCACACAGAAGGATTTCTACTATGTCCACACAGGACCTCCCACGCAGGGAACCTCCACCGAGGAATTTACAATTACAAAGTTAGGAGTACACAACTTCTCTCTCCAACACAACTACCTCTACACAAGAAGTAAGGCACAAAGCCAAAATAACAATCACCTCTACACAAGAGGGATAAGACAGTAAGCCAAACTCAACCACAATCACCTCTACACAAAGAAGGATAGCTACAAACCCAAAGCACAACCTCCTCTACACTTAGACAGATAAGCACAAACCCAAAGTAAAGAAGGGATTACAACTTGGTGATCTCAAAGACCACAAACAACTCTTGGTGATCTCAATAGACCATAAACTATATTTCTCACAAAAACAAGATCCTATAGATAGGATAGAGATGATAGCTCAAGTGTGAGAAATAAGGTGTTTGAAAACAAATCACAAAGAAAAATACATGGAAAAAATACTAAATGAAGATAGAAACAAAGATCAAAACCAATTTCCCGAAGACTATATTTTTTTATGATTTTTTCAACCCTTGAAAACAAATAAAATATAAATCTTTTTGGCACAAAAACTCCTCAAAAACTTGCTGCTAAAACAATTGTATAGATGTGAAAATTTGCTCTTAAAATTCTTGTTAAAACAGCCAAAGAGGACCCATTTATATAGGCCCCAGACAAAAGAGCCTTTGGCAACTGGAAAGGGCAAAATTGCCGTTATGATCGACCGGCCGGTCGACCGACGCAACGGTATTTCTGACCATTGTGCCTCCGGTCGACCGCCCGGTCGACCGGCAGCACCCGAGAGTTGGGTGCTTACAGTCGGTCGACCGTGCGGTCGACCGGCCTTGTAGGTTGGGTCCATGCACGTCCTCGTGCACATCAGTCGACTGGTCTGGTTGATCGACCAATGGTCCGATCGACCGCCAGCTGATCTGGTTGGGTTATATCAGAACTTAAAATTTAGGTATTTTAACTCCAATAAACTCCCATAAACACTCATAAATTTCATAAAAATAAGTTCTTGTTAGATCTTTGAATAACAAATATGTGTGACCAAAAATCAACACATATTACGAACTATTTGAACTATTTTTGTGATATAAAATATTTGGCCTTAAATAAAAACGATATTTTCTAAAAACCAAACTTTGAAATAGAAATCCGATTTTTCCAAACTTGTATAAATACAAAATAAGATATTAAAACACTTTTTGAAGCATATTGTATATGGATAGAATCCAATACACATGTAATGTTATATATCTATGTTTTTGACATGAAATCTAAAATAGATTTTGTTAATTATAAAACTCTAAACTCATGAAATAGACCATCAAAATAAGTTTTTCTAAATATGTGAAGCACAGATGTATATAGATGAAATCTAATATACATTTAAATCATGTAAACTTGTTTTGATTCTATCTATTCATGAAAATCATATATATGTATATTTGAAATCCAAAACCGGTTAAACTGAAAAACCAAACATATTAAACTTGTGTGTATGTGAACTTGAGCATATCAACACTATCTATCTTTACACAAGATCTAAACAAACCGAAGTCTTCTTGTCGACTCTTTCTCCAAGCTGACTCGATTCAAACACAATCCAATGAGTTTGACTCCATCCGAGTGCTAGATGCGATCTTGACGCTCGAGCTCTTGAATCTACATGTGTTAGCTCCCAAAACTCTTTTGTTTAAATTAAACACCTACTAATATCTTGATCAATAACTGAAACTATATAAACACAAGATCATTAGTAAACTAACCTTCATAAGTTAGTCATCATAAAACTAAGGTGAAAGGCCTCTGCGTAACAATCTCCTCCTTTTTGATGATGACAAAACTCATGAGATTATATATATGCATCCATTAAGGATAGGCTTCATAAAAGCTCCCCCTTAACCTATGCATAATCAATAAACTTATAAAGATACGCAATGGAACTCAAGATACCAATAAAAAAACATATATAGAGAACACATAGTAAAACATGCATATATAAACCTGAATTCTTCTCCCCCTTTTTGTCACACATCAACAAAGGGGTGAAGACAAACAAACAATAAACATATCTTTAAAAACAAAATTTTGATACCAATGAACACAATCAAATGAAAGAACCAATTGAAAAAAATAATCTTTTTTTTGAATTGATACCAATAAAAAGACATGATATCAATTGAAAGTAAACACCAAATTTTTAGGTAAACACTATATTTTGTAATAAGGATACCAATTTGAAAAAAATACCAATTTAAAATTATTGACACTAATATTGAAAATGTTAACATATACCAAAAAAATATTTTTCATCATAAAGACTAGGAGTAAGTTACCAATTGAAAAGTAAAACCAATTGAAAGATAAAATATGAATTTTTCTTCCCCTTTATGAAATACCAATAAAAATAATGCATAAGCTTGTATATGATACCAATTGAAAAATAATTGATATTAAGAACTAAATCAAGCTTAGTAAGAAATAATTTGTGCTAGAGATGTATAGACAAAACAAGCACAATCAAATCATATATATGTATGTATGAAATAGATATACAAATTGAAATTGATACTAATTGAAGTTTGAAACATACATATATAAGAAAAACACATATGAGTATACAAAATAAAAATTCCATGAAGATCATGTGTATAACTCATACCTTCCACCCTATTCATGTACATATTTAAAAGATATTCAATAAGGGTATACAAAATATGGTCACTCATCCAACCGCCCTTAGAAGGTAGGGTTTTAAAAAATCATGATTTGAAAATATTTTAGCATAGTTTTGAAAAACTCTACCATTTGAAGAATTAAGAAACTAGTTTAGAATAATATTGGAAAAGCTAGTTAAAAAACCTTCAAGAGATGAAACCAAATCATATATCCCATGAAAACATGAAAATCACATAATAATTGACACTCAAAATCTATAAAGCATATATATGCTCATGAAACAAAAATTCATGAGTAAACACCAAACATAGAGTGTAAAACATGTAATAGGCATAATCATGGAGATAAGACATTGAAGCTCATATAAACATGAAAAAAATGAAAATTTAATTTTCATCAAAATAATACAAACTTCAAGGCATATGTATGTTTTGTCTAAACTAGAAGTATACATACATATTCCAAACACAAGTGAGTCCATAATAGAATTTTGCATGAAAAGTAAGTGACTTTAGGATAGACATGTATATCCAATAGCTTTAACAAAATTACCATATACATGAAGATAAATACATTTTTATAAAAACATGTACAAAAATAGGGAAAACAAGTAAAGATGCAAGAATCATTAAAACTAAGTTATACAAGTACATCCAATGGGTACGAACAAACACATGATAAACAAATGTGACTCAATAGTTGTACAAGTATAATCACAAGTTTTAATAAAAGTTCCATCTAAACATGTAATCAAAATATTAAGTGCCAAAACATCAACAAACATGATGATTATAGTAAATGCACGTGTTTTAGATTAGGATATACACAATTGCTTAACAATAGTGAGAACGCAAAATATGAATCTATATGAACAAGATAGTATCTCTACATATGTATATCACAAGTCTAATTAACATGAAATTTAACACAATAATCATGAAAAAATAGAACCATGCTAAAATCAATCAATGAGAGCATGTAAATATAAATAAGTGAAATTACACCTAGAGGGGGGTGAATAGGTGTAGTGCTAATCAATAAACAAATAATCCATAATTTAAAAATGAGATGATGCAACGATCACTCAAAGCAAGATTCCGAATACCTCGTGACGGGCTCTGAACTTCTTCCTCGTGATTCCTTTACTAAGAGTTTGAGTGTGCAATGCAATCTTATTGTAAGAGTATAGATCGATAATATGTAAATGAATAAATAGAAAGAGAAAGGCACAAGTAAACCAATCGCAAACAAAGAGATTTGTTTTGAGGCTCGAGCACCCAGCTCTACGTCCCCGCCTTCACCCAAAGGATTTCCGATCCACTATAATTTCCACAAAGGATTACAATCACTCAGGAGTACCCAACTCCTCAATCACACTCCTCTAATTCAGAGGTAGTGTAGCCACAAGTACATTAATCACTTGGTGATCTTTGGCTCAAGAAGTAAGTGAGAAAATTTCAGTAGTAAAGACAAAGGAGACTTGAAAAACTAACTGAAAATTTTTGCAATTGAAAGAACTTTGAAAATGAAAGCAAGTAAACCTTTTTTCTCTTTTGAAAAACTTGAAACATGGATATTTTTCTTATGTAAAACCAAAGACCAATGACCTCTATTTATAGGGAATGGATAAATATCATTCATAATTGATACTAGGTCATTAGGGATGAGTCAGCCACTAGGAACGTTGGAAACATTAGAAAACAAAAGATCTAAAATATAGTCGTTGGGGCAATCTGGACAACTGTCGGTCGACCGGCCGGTCGACCGGTAAGCCATTTGGCAAAAGCCGTTGGCTTCGATCGGCCGCCGCCCGGTCGACCGCAGGCTATTTTTAAAACATAATAATGAACTGTCAGTCGACCGGCCCGGTCGACCGGCAAAACCTGAGAGTAAGGGTCATGCAGTCGGTCGACCGGTAGACGTGCACAGACGTGCACGCCTAAAACCAAAAGCCCGGTCGACCGATCGGTCGACCATTCTGGCCTGAAACAAAACCGGTCGACTGGACTGGTCGACCGTAAAGGCCTGAAATAGATAAAAAAAAGATTTTTGATTTTTGAAGTATTTTTGAAATATTTTTAAAAGGTTTGAGGGTTATGTAGCATGTTATAGAGGATGAGATACATGTTTTAAACTGGATATAAAATTTGAAAAATTATGAACATGTATATTAATCAAAACATGCACAAAAACTAACTAACTAAAAAACTTGTATTTTGAAAAGTATATTTTTGTGTGTGTGTGTTTTCTTGAGCACAACTATCATATCCTTACTCTTTAACAAACTAATTCTTATAATGGTTCTAGGTGACTACAAGATCTTCACAAGGGCTTATCCAAATGCATCGTTGAATAACTTGAATTCTTGATCCCGTACTAAGTGAACACCACCTTCCTTTAGGGAAGAAAACATCTTGAATCCTTAGAACCCTGAAAAAATTGTAAACACTTAAACAGGATTAGTACAAATAACTATATATGTTTTGTAATCATCAAAACTCTAAACCGGGTGATTGTACCCTTGGGCCAACAATCTCCCCCTTTTTGATGATGACAAAACATACGAGTTATTTAACAAAAAAATGGGAAAAAGGAGCTTGGAAGCTCCCCCTCAAATCATGCTATATAAATATCAAAAATATAAATGTTGCAAAGTTTGCATGAGAAAGAAAATGACATGAGAAACAATTACAATAACTTAACAATAACAATAACTCTTTCTCCCCCTTTTGTCATGCTTCAAAAAGGGTCAGAAACAGATTGAAAAACAATGTTTGAAAGAGTTTGAAAAATTTTAGGAATCCATAATACAAACATTTAATTCACCACAAATGAAGGAAAATCTATTATAATCTAGTGATTTAGTAAAAATATCGGCAAGTTGAAAATCGGTGGAAACATATCAATTTCAATATCACCTTTCTCATAATGATCTCTAAGAAAGTGATATCTAATCTCTACGTATTTGGTCTTACTATGTTGATTTTCATTCTTAGTCATATGAATTGTACTAGTATTATCACAAAATATTTAATATGGTCATAATGTAAATCATAATCAAGGAGAGTATGTTTCATCCAAAGGACTTGCGCACAACATGCCCCCGCGGCAACATACTCCGCCTCGGCGGTTGAGAGGGCTACCGAATTTTGTTTCTTGGAAGACCATGAAACAAGACAATTACCGAGAAATTGACATGTTCCACTAGTACTCTTCCTATCCACTCTACAACCTGCATAGTCGGCATCCGAAAAACTCGTCATTGAGAATTGTCCGATCTTCGGATACTATAGACCCATTCCAATAGTGCCCTTAAGGTATCGAATAATGCGTTTTACCGCAATCAGGTGAGATTCTTTAGGGCAAGATTGGAATCTAGCACAAAGACACATACTAAACATAATATCCGGCCTACTAGCCGTTAAATACAACAAACTACCAATCATACTTTTATATAATTTTATGTCTACACTCTTACCTTGGTCATCCTTGTCAAGCTTGGTAGTGGTAGTCATGGGAGTGTTGCAAGTTTTTGAGCCTTCAAGTCTAAATTTCTTGATGAGTTCCTTAGTGTACTTGACTTGACTTATGAAGATCCCATCATTTCTTTGCTTGATTTGGAGTCCAAGAAAATAGTTCAATCACCCATCATAGACATTTCAAATTCATGTTGCATACAAGATTCAAACTCCTTGCAAAGAGATTTAATAGTAGAACCAAAGATGATATCATCAATATAGATTTGAACAATAAGAATGTCACTACCAACATGTTTAGTAAATAAAGTGGTGTCTACTTTGCCTTTAACAAAATTATTTGATAATAGAAAAGAAGAAAGTCTTTCATACCAAGCTCTGGAGCTTGTATTAAACCATACAATGCCTTATCTAGTTTGAAAATAAAATCTAGATGTATATAATCAACAAAACTGGGGGGTATTCATCATATACTTCCTCTTCAATAACACCATTTAAAAATGCACTTCTTACATCCATTTGGAAAAATTTGAAATTTTATAGGATGCATAAGCTAGTGTGATTCGTATGGCTTCTAGCCGTGTCACGGGTACAAAGGCCTCCTCAAAGTCGATTCCTTCAACTTGGGTGTAATCTTAGGCCACTAACCTAACTTTATTCCTAATAACATTTTCAGACTCATCCACTTGTTCTTAAAAATTCACTTAGTACCAATAATTGGTCTATCATGGGGTCTAGGAACAAGATGCCAAACTTAATTGCGCTTAAATTGATTGAGTTCTTCTTGCATAACAAGCAACCATATGAGTCCCCCTCGGCTTCGAGGATGTTTTTGGGTTCAAATGAGATATGAATGCATAATGCCCCACACAAGTCATGGGTTTGGAGCGAGTGGTTACCCCCTTTGATATATCACCTATGATGAGATCTTGGGATGATATGTAGGGTATCTCCAATCTTTAGGAAGTGGTTGTGATGGTTCCACTTCATCCTTTTGACCTTCCACATCATCCTTTTGAATATTACCATTTGGTTCTTGCTTGTCTTCTTGGAT
Organism: Agave tequilana; assembly: GCA_038442645.1. Taxonomy (NCBI): domain Eukaryota; kingdom Viridiplantae; phylum Streptophyta; class Magnoliopsida; order Asparagales; family Asparagaceae; genus Agave; species Agave tequilana. The sequence continues at coordinate 1,797 of JAVJIF010027633.1, read as the reverse complement.
GGGTGAGTCCATCAAGGATATTTTCTCCATGTCTTCACCTAAAGAGTCAATCTCTACAACATTCTTAACAAATGCATTAAACTCTTCAAACTTAACAGGCATAGATTCTTTAATAGTAAGTGAAGATTTATTAACACTCTATATGCTTTGCTAATGCTAGAGTAACTATAAAATTGCTTCAAAAGCCTTAGCATCAAATTTTCCCAATTATCTTTAGTGTTCAAAACAAAACATTTGCATCCAAAAACTTTAAAATACGAAACATTTTGGTTTTCTCAAATGATACATTTCAAAGGAAGTTTTGGAAGTATTTTTACAAAGGTAATTCGGTTTGGTATATATAATGCGGTGTTTACGGCCTCGGCCCATAATATTGAGGGAGCCTGTATTCACTTATCATGGTCCTAGACATTTCTCGAAGAGTTCTATTCTTCCGTTCAATGACTCCATTTTGTTGTGAAGTTCTAGGACATGACATTTTCATGCTTAATTCCATTATCATCACAATAAGTCATAAAGAGTTGCTTGACAAACTCACCACCTCTATTACTTCTTATGCGTAAAATCGAAAGACCTTTTTCTTTTTCAACCCGTTTTCGAAAAATCTTAAAATGCGAAAAAGTTTGATCTTTATGCTCCAAAAAGAAAATCCATGTGAAACGAGAGAAATCATCAACTAAAACAAATACATATATATTACATTTAAACTTTTAGTTTTAGTTGGTCCAAATAGATCCATGTGATCAATTCTAATGCCTAGATGTCATGATATCCTTGATGGTTTGAAAGAAGACTTGGTTTGTTTCCCAAGTTGGCACGCATCACAAATGTGATCCTTCTCAAACTTCAAATGAGGAATACCCTTCACTGATTCCTTAGAATTGATTCTAGAAAGATGATCAAGAAGCATGGCCTAATCTTCTATGCCATAACTAAGAAATTTCATCAAAGTATTTAAACATTTGTAGTACAATTCATATTAAGTATATCAATAATGTAGACGTTATTTTCATGAAATCCAGTCAGAATGCATTCATTGGTTTTACAATTATAAATTTTGCAAGAAGATTCATCAAAAATAACTTTGGAACCACGATCACATAGTTGATTAATACTAAGTAAATTATATTTAAGCCCATCAATAAGAACTACATTTTCAATCAAAGGAGATGTACCAATCTTGATGTTACCTATACCGATGATGGTGCCCTTGGAGTCATCTCTGAAGGTGACGGTGCCACCTTCAACATACCTTAATAGTGTTACAAAATTGTTGATGTCCAATGTCATATGCCATAAGCAACCACTATCAAGGTACCACGCACTCTATGTCTTCAGTCTTGGTGTGTATCTATCAAATGATTGAATGGTTGATTTTTGTACCCACATTTTCTTGAGTCCTAAAACGTTAGTGTTTCGACCCAAACATGATTATTCATACTATTTATATGATCATAATAAAATTTGGCTAAATGGCCATTTCGGCCACAATAGTACATTTATAATTTTTTTTCATATTTAAAATCATAATGACCATGTGGTTTATGAACATGTAATTTGTGAACATGTGATGTTTTAACATGATTGACATGAAATGTGTTGGCATGATGAACACGTAGAGTTTTAGCATGTGATGGTTTATTATGTTGACATGTAAAGTGAGCATGTGTTTCTTTGAAAACATTTCTTTTAGTTTAGTATTGTTAAAACACATTCTTTTAAAACATTTCCCAAATCACTTATTTTAGTTTTTAACATAGAAATCTCATTTTCATCAATTTTAGGATATTTAGCTTT
>JAVJIF010027632.1:0-42970 GCA_038442645.1 Agave tequilana | reverse complement strand
ACCCCAAGCCCATCTTCATAAGTGACGGCCTGTCGCCTCCAGAGAAGAAGTCTAATATCTCTTGTACAAGAGTATATAGATGTCTTCGCCTGGAACTATGAGTACATGCCAGGGCTTGATCCACAAGTGGCCATGCACCGCCTCAACATCAATTCGGACGTAAAACCTGTCAAACAACAGCAGCGACGTTTCCGTCCCGATAATAATGGAAGCAATTCAATCAGAATTAGAAGCTCATCGATTCTGGCTTCATCCGGGAAGAACAACATCCCGACTGGGTAGCCAACATCGTCCCCGTCGCCAAGAAGAATGGGAAGATCCGGATCTGCATCGACTTCCGCGATCTGAACGAGGCCTGCCCCAAGACGAATTCCCATTGCCAATCACAGATGTCATGATTGACAATACTTGTGGATTCGAACGAATGTCCTTCATGGACGGATTCTCAGGATACAATCAAATCAAAATGTATCCTGACGACGAAAAGCACATCTCTTTCAGGACTCCTCTAGGAGTATATTGCTACACCGTCTGCCCTTCGGAACTGAAAAAATGCAGGGGCAAACATACCAAAGGGCCATGAACGCCATATTCCATCAGCAAATGCGGAAACGGTGGAATGCTATGTCGATGACATCGCGTGAAAAGTCGCATTAAAGGAGATCACATAGCTGATCTGAAGGTGGTCTTCGACATCATGCGGGCTCATTAATTGAAGATGAATCCCACCAAGTCCTTCCTGGGGGTAGCCAGTGGCAAATTCCTAGGTTTGTTGTGACTTCCACCGAATCCATTTGGACCCGGAAAAGATCCGCGCCATCCAGAGATGCAACCCCGAGAAGCCTCAAGGAGCTCAGGGGATTACAAGATGATTGGCATACATCCGCAGGTTCATATCCAACCTTTCTGGGAGATTGCCAACCCTTCACCAAGCTGATGAAAAAGGGCGTTTCATTCATTTGGGACGACGCTTGTCAAAAGCATTTGGGAGATCAAACACTACCTCACCCAACCACCAGTTCTTGCAGCTCCGGTGTCCGGAAAGCCTTTCCTGGTGTACGTCCGAGCAATGGATCATTCCCTGGGAGCTCTACTAGCTCAGAATGATGAACAAGGACGAGAACAGGCATCTACTCTATCTGAGTAGAACAATGATTGGAGCCGAACATCGTAACAACCCGATCAAGAAGGAATGTTTGGCACTAGTGTTCGCCATTCAGAAAATGCGACACTATCTGGTAGGCCAGCTATAAATGTCATATCAAAGTCAATCCTTTGAGGTTACTTATGACAAAGCCTTCTTCACTAAATGGCCGCTGGCAAAATGGGCCATATTGCTATCACAATATGAGATGCATTTTCTGCCACAAAAGGCTATTAAGGGACAAGCGGTGGCGGACTTCTTAGCTGAACACCCAGATCCGAGGGCAGCCAAGCCCTATGAGGATCTCCCAGACGAGGCCGCCGAAGTCTGCCTGACTCAGACGTTGTTCGAAAGTCAAGTATGGCAACTTTTCTTCGACGGTGCATCAAGGACAAGCCCAAAGGGACACTCAGTAGCGGGTAGGAGTGGTACGTCTCCCCACAAAATTATTGATTCCCCGAGCTGTCTCACTGACCGAGCCCTGTTCCAACAATGTGGCGGAATACAACGCTCTTTTGATTGGGATGCAATTCGCCGATGAGATTGGCGTTAAAAATCTCGAGGCATACGGTGATTCTAAACTCATCGTCAGCCAAGTTCGCGGAGAGTATGAGGTCAGACATGAAGATCTAGTACCCTATTACAATGCGACAATCCACATGCCGAGAGGTTTTCAAACTTCTACATCGACCATGTACCGCAGGCAAAATGCGCATGCAGATGCACTTGCATCCCTTGCTGCCTCCTTAGCCCTTCCAGCTGGAGTAATGGAGAAAGTATTCGTCTATAGCCACGACCTGTACTGTCCAAAATTTCACTCGGAGACTGCCCAGGGTCACGGGAGATCATCACGACAAGGAAACACTTGAAGTGTCAACCGGTCTAGAGCCTAGAGACTGGCGATTTCCCTACATTGATTTTGTCTTATACGGCATCCTGCCTGAGGACGCCAAAGAGGCGGCTGCCATCCGAAGGAAAGCCCCCAATTCTACTATAATGCGATTTCGCGAACATTGTATCGTCGATCGCATGACGGGATCCTGCTCCGATGCCTCTCATCAAAGAAGCCCAAGGAGTATTGAAAGAAGCCCACGATGGTACTTGTGGAGCTCATCAACCTGGCCCAAAATTGGCACATCGACTCCAAGGTTGGGTTACTATTGGCCAAATATCGCCGAGCTGTCTCTTATGCTAAGAGATTCCGCCTGTCAAATACACGGCGATTTCATCCATCAAAGCACCAGGGTGCCTCCACTCTACGACCTCTACCTTGGCCGTTTGAAATGTGGGGGATGGACGTGGTTGGCCCTATCAGCCCACCATCATCGAAAGGACATCGGTTCATTTTAGCGATAACCGATTACTTCTCAAGTGGGCCGAAGCTATCCCTTTGAAAAGAGGTAAAATCTTCTAACGTGATCAAGTTCGTGAAACATCACGTTATTTACCGCTTCGGTGTGCCTCGGTGTATCATCCATGACAATGGACCCCAGTTCATCAGCCAGGCTTTCCAGAGATTCTGCGCTAAGTTCAGAATCCAGAGTGTGTCCTCAACGCATACTATCCTGCTGCTAACGGTCTTGCAGAAGCCTTCAATAAGACTATTGGCAAGCTTCTTAAAAAGTTCGTCTCGAAAAGTCAACGAGATTGGGACAAGTTGGGTGAATGCTTATGGGCTTATCGCACAACTGTGCGAACCCCGACTAAGGCCACGCCGTTTTCCTTGGTATACGGATGCGAAGCCGTCCTTCCACTGGAAATTCAAATTCCCTCTCTACGCGTCGCCTTGACAGCGGAAATGACAACTGAGGAGAAGCATCAGCAGCGACTCCAGGAGTTGGAAGCCTTAGACGACAAGCGTTTGCAGGCCCAACAACAAATCGAGCTTTACCAAGCTCGTATCCACCAGAGCCTTCACAAGAAAGTTAAAATGCGAACCTTCAAGAAAGGCGATCTTGTCTTAGCCGTCAGAAGACCATGGTGATGACGCACAAGACAAAAGGAAATTTCAACCCAAATGGGAAGGCCATTTGTGGTAGAGTCAGTCTACTCAAATGGGTCATATCGCCTCATAACTTCAAATGGCGATACACTCATGATGCCGATCAATGGCAAATTCTTGAAGAAGTACTATCCTTAATAGTACTCTTCCTCCGATCAAGTTAAAAGTACACCTCTGATCAAACATCCGACGCCCTCGACGGCTAAGGATAGGGGAAAATGTTGGCCTTTAAGCCCAACATAAGTCTTCGACAACTCATCATGCTGAGGGGAATAGCATGGCTAGCCCAACTCAAACGGTATTGGTAAAGGCATGTCAAACCCGTTTATAGCTGAGGGTTTGCTAAAAATCCTAAGTGGACTCGAGTCCACTCTTTCCTCCAAAATCCCTTACCAATTCTCGTCCATAGAATGGTAGGACCATAAATGCAATCATTACTACGTTAACACTATACCTCTGGTAATGAATACTCTTTGTCGAGTATAAACTTTGCTTGTTAACTCTGCATAGAGTACAACTCTCAAATTTGCCAAGTTAACACTATACCTCTGGCATTTCAAATTCCACTTGTCAATTCTCATCAATAGAATGGCAGGTCCTCAAATTGCTCTTATCACGAGCCAATTCTTGTCAAGTTAACATTACACTCTGATAAACTACTGTTTAAGTTAACATTACACCTCTAAGCGGTACATCGAGTGCCTGTCAAGTTAATATCACACCTCTGATAGTCACCTTTCTTCAGACTTCCGTATCGAAGCTGAAATGGACGATGCCAAGTTAACACTACACTTCTAGCATCCGAGTCATCGCTAAGTTCACAATACACCTATGGCCATGACCTTTCCTCGACTTCTTCGTCTAAGTCGAGATGACCAATGCTAAGTTCAACATCACACCTCTAGCATTACCTCACTGTTAAGTTAAACATTACACCTATGACAGTGACATTCTGAGTTAAGTTAATATCACACCTCTGACTCACATCCTTGTCGATTAACACCACACTTTTGACAAGACTATCTCCAACCCGTTAAGTTAATATCACACCTCTAACGGTAAAAGCTTTACTAGATTCCTCGCGGGTCTAGTTTCACTTGTTATTCTCTTCAACAGAATAACAGGTCCACCTAAAGACATTGTTAGGTTAACATTACACCGCTGACAATGTTTTATCAAATTCCCCAGCTGACCTTGAATCAGTCAATCCCAGACATTTGACAAAAGTTCACCTTCTCTGGGAGTACGCATTCCCCTGTCACTTTCTTTTATAAAGTGGCGGGTCCACCAAAATCATTCTTTTGCTTCTAAAACAAAACATTCAAGACAACAGGAAGAGGCAAAAAGAAAAGTGTCACTTTTATTCATATCCAAACACATGAAAGTGATACAAAACGCTCTCTTATACAATAAGATTGAGTGTTACAATTAAGGAGTACAAAGAAGTCCCTCTCTCTCTCTGAGGCCGTACTCACTCCTTGAAGCCGCATCTGATCCTAAGTGCATGATGTCTGGAGAAGTGCCAAATTGTGGCGACTGTTGGAACCGATTGCACTTTGATGCACGACGCCAACTTCGAAAGCGCCCTAGCTGACTAGCCAGGAGCAATGGTGTTCTTGAGGTCCGATGGCAACAGAAGAGCCTGCAACCCTTCGTTCAAGAGTTGATCTTTCCCCCGCAGGTCATCCAAAGGACATTGACTGTCCTTGATGTCACTTCTGGGATGGGAGAGGAAGAGGATCCTCTCCGCCACCGCAACCGTCGGAACCTCCTCGCCGTCATACTTGACCTGACCATCTCTTGCCATCAGACATGGTTGGTGCAGAAGATCTGAAGAGACCTTGACGAGATCTGGGTCCTCGTCAGAGACATAATATATTCTCTCATAGGTGACGAGGACCATAATATATTCTCTCATAGGTGAACATTGAACAAGCTCGCCGGTTGAAGCATTCTTCCAGGGGACCATGAACCTGCAAAGAACAAATAAGAGAATCAGAAAATCTGGAACAAAGAAAACTAAGTGACAACCGCGGCAGTCATTGAAGACTTCAGACGCGGGAACAACCCGCACAGTCAAACCACCGCGTCAGCAGAAACAGACGCGAGTCAAAACTGTGCCACGCCCAGGATTCAAACGCGGTCTCAATTTGCACCCGCGTTTAATGTACTAGACGCAAAAAACTTCAAACGCCGAAAATTGCCATCTCTCTGTTGGGTGAACAGGAGTTGCAAGATTCAGGTCTGAAACTTTTTTGGAATTCATCCAAGGCATTGGCTATAAAACGCGCCAAGGCAATGGCCATGAAACGCGATTAGTAAATCCAGCGTCAAGAGCCCGCGTTCAGAAAAGTTCAAGTCACCAGCACAAATTCCAGAATAGGAATGCACCAGGATTTCATTCAGATGGCTATGCCAAAATACAGGCTATGGACATCATCGGGGTGACATACCAGCAGAGACCTCTGTCCAGAGTTGGCCTCTCTGCATCCAAACGCAGGTGCACAAGATGATCCAAGAGGCTTTTCCTCCTGAAGAGACCAGACAGAAGCCTGAGAGCTTTGGGTCATCTTCATCCACAGAGTCACCATCACCCATGGAGACGGATCTCTGTCAGAAACTCTAAAGAAGGCGAGACTTCTCTCGGAGCAAAACAAATGAAAACAGTCTAAGTTGGATTGGGAGAGGGTGCACTCTATTTATAGGCAGTCCCTAATAACTGTCATTAATGGGGCATCGATCGGAACCGTCGCGCACGACTGTCAAAGCCCAATAAAGGACTGACGCGTGGAACGTTGCTTTGGAAACCGACGAGAACGCCGGTTTTTCAACCGCCAGCGTCGGTTCTGCATGTAAGGGCATTAACGCCTGAATCCAATGAGAGGCCGACGCGTGGATAACTGCCTTGGGAAGCAACGGATGACCCGCTATCCCAATCGACAGTGAAGGCTTGACGTTCAAAGATCTCCTAAAAATCTCCTAAAAATCTTTTAAGTCATGCTGCATTGAACGCAGATGGGAAAGTCGCGTCTCTTCAGCAGACAAGGCTGCGTATCCCGTGTCTGCTCGATCCGCGTCCTTCTTAGCAAGACAGATTCGCGTTATTCAGAGCCGCGTTTCACTCTGTGATTGACGCTGCGTCTCACTCCATGGACTGACGACCGCGTCTCACTTTATGGATCAATGCTGCGTCTCATCAAGAAGACCGCGTATCAATCTGTGATTGACGCTGCGTCTCATCAAAAGGACTTAGTGAAATCTAAGTTCCTGTGGACTGACGACCGCGTCTCACTCTATGGATTGACGCTGCGTCTCATCAAGAAGACCGCGTATCAATCTGTGATTGACGTTGCGTCTCATCAAAAGGACTTAGTGAAATCTAAGTTCCTGTGGACTGATGGCCGCGTCTCACTTTATGGATCAATGCCGCGTCTCATTAAGAAGACTCAGAGTCAAGGCCGCGTTTCATTAACAGAACTTAGTCTTACCTAAGTTTAATATTCACAGCCAGTTACCAAGGAGTTGGATTCGCCTACAGCTGAGCAAAGAAGATGGAGCAAAATTTTTCAAACTTTTATTATAAACAGTAAAAGTGGATACAAACACTCTAAACAGAGTGTCCTCTTCTTTATAAAAAAGGGGAAAAGAAAAGAAGGCTAAACGTCCTGGTTCGCCAAGTACGGATTTGTTCCCTAAGGCGGTGAATCTCGTGTTGGCGCGTCCTTTCAGCTTCCATAATAGCCCGGTCTCGCAGCTCCTCTTGGGATAAGAAATTTCTTGCGGCCAGCTGCGTTCGCAGAGATTCCACCCTGGAAGAATGTAGAGACAGACTCTCTTCAGCTCGCGCCTTAGCAGCTTGTTGCTCCTCTAGCTGCTTTTTGATGGTAGCAAGCTTTTCCTCATTGAGCGCAAGCACAACTTCTGCCTTGGCAATGGTGTCCCGAGCCCTGATGATGACTTGCTCTGTGCTCTGCATGACAAGCTCGGATTCCCTTGAATCGCCAGCTAGTTTCTGACATTCAGCCTGGGAATATTCGAGGTTGCGGATCTCTGCAGCGATTTGTGCCTCCGCTTCCTGTCGCTCTCGTTCTTGAGCAGCTAGGAGCCTAGTCAGGGTGGCCTGGGCCTCACTAAAAGAGCCAGCATCTTCCAAAGACTCCAGCTCCTGCAGGTAGTCTCCCAGTTGCTCTACCACCCGCAGACACGCCTTGGCAAGTGAAGGGCCTCCGGTTAATTCGACGTTCACGGCCAGATTTTTAAGAAGCGTCTGGGCAAATTGGAACGAGCTGTTTCCACGTAAGATGAGATCAATACATGATCCCATCGAAGCGAAGAATTGCTGCACCATCTGACGTGCCAGTTCCCCCATGTCTTCACTACCTAGGAAGCTTCCCGACCCCTTTTCTGTCACAGGATAGGGGATATAAGGCGGATCTTCTCGCACAAGAGTCGTGCTGGCCGTCGAGACGGCAAGAGCTAGACCGGCCGCTGACGCTTCCGGAGGTACTACCTCTGCAGGAGCCTCCACGACCAATGAGGGAGTAGTAAGCACGACCTCCTCAGAAACCTCCACCGAGACTTGAGCTGTATGGCCTTCTGGAAGGGTACCAACCATCGGACTCTCCACCTGAGCCCCCTCAGTCCTCTCTGCAAGTTATCGCAGCGTCAGCCACAATGATGGAAAAGCGAAACATTTAAAACGTCAGAGCTGCCTTACCAAGTTGGAGGTCCAGAGGTGTCGAATCCTGCGGGGTAGAATTCTCCCTGGCCTCAGCAGTAACCTCCTCGCCCGGCAGAGTGAGAGCCTCCTCAGCCTCAGTGGTTGCTTCCTCTTCTGGCAGAGTGGAAGGCTCCCCAGTTTCAACAGCTGCCCCCTTTGAGGGTATCTCAGCAGCCGAGACCTCAATCCCCTTCGGCCGGGTCAACTCTACCACCATCTCCTCAATATGCGAGGAGGTTGTAGCCTCAGCATCTTCGGCCGACCCTGCAACATAAGAGAAGAATGTTAGAACATCCTCTTCAAATATGTAAAGAGAAATTAGGACGGAAGATGGAAAGAGTACCTTCAGCAGGGATAATCGCCAGCGATGGTGCAGTCGATGGCTCGCCCCCATATATTTCCTCCTCTGAGATGTGGAAGAATTTGCTCTGATCAGGAAGAGCGGGTTCATCGCCATAGTCGAGCTCGTCTTCAAAGGCGCTTTCCCCCGATAACGAAGAAGACGACAGCGCAACGTGAGGAAGCTCCGCAATAGGAGCCTTGCCTCCGATCACCCCAGTGGTAGGACTAGGGTCAACTGCCCTAGGACTAGAAATGAAGACGCTAGGAGACCCCGGCTGCCGTGCCTCACCTCTCCCTTCATGAGCAGAAGGAAGCTCAGGCTGAGCTGAGAATCCCGGAATCTCAACATCCTCTTCACCCATTATGTCGACCTCAAGCCGCTCATCATCATCACCAGCGGTGAGTTCGTCAACAAGCTCCCCCTCCTCCACGGTCTTGCGGTGTGACCTAGGGGCACGGACTAGGGTGGGGAAATCTTCATCTTCCGACGGTTCCTCAACTCCAACAGGGACGTCTTCAGGAGGAGCCTCAACTCCAGCAGAGATGTCTCCGGATTGAGAGACTTCAGCCGTTAAATCCCTCCGAGCCTTCTTTGGGGCAGGCTCAGCAATAGAAGCAGAGCGTCGACGACGCTTGCTCGCCAACTGCTTAGACCCCCTTGCCCGCGGCTCCTCCCTCGTGGCTGGTGGCTCCGCCCTGGTCGCTGGTGGCTCTGCCCTTACCGGTCGCGGCTCCGCCCTCACTGCTGGGGGCTCCCTCCTCGATCTTCGCCCGACCTCCTTCTGGGCCTTCAGGTACTGTTCTACGAGTTTCGTCGGCTTATTAGAATCAGTCCTTGCCTCGAGACTTGCATTGATGCTCTCAATGCATGAAGACGCCGGAAAAAAAGTCTGGCGTTTGGATGGCTTGGGAGTACCAAGTACAGAAGCTGAAACTCGTACGGCACTTGGGCCCCTCGAGAGGTAGACGGAAAGATACTCCCGTCCCTCCAGCCACACTATAGTACCAGGCCCGAGCACCCTCGAACAGGTTCCCTTCGAAGGCGAGTCTAGCATTGGGGTTCCCGACATAGAGCTGATCATAGCCGAACTGTCGAGCGAAACGACTCGGCATGTACGGCTCAATGGTACATGACGTCCCTTGCCGGAAAAGCACATATCCGGGCCGGATATTTAGCAACCACCAGAAGGCCCCCGCGGATAACCTCGTGAAGTCATCTGGGCCAACAGAATCAACAAGTAGATCCCCGAAAGATGCATCAGGGATCTGGAGGAGGCAGCGATTGAGCTGGTAGTTTGCAGGGTCTGAAAGGCACTTCCGGACGTAATATATATAAGGATCACGCCATTTTGAACCCTCCAACCGCTGTACAAAAGGGACAGAACTCTCCCTCCAACGCGCTGCCGTCATCAAAGAAGGGCAATGCATCACGTACCAAGCAATAAGGTACGTGTAAGGCAGCTCGACACGAGGGTTGGGACGCTTCACCGTCGGACTCCCCTCTGAGTCAACATACGGCTTTCCCTCGGAGTCTGCAGTTTTTGGTGGCTCGCAGAAAACTCTTAGTGAGCGCCCGCAGCCCGCTCTGAATACCAGCCGCCACGGCCGGGAGAAGGGCTATGGGGTTCCCATGAGCCAGGAGCACCGCCGGGTACACCACGTCAGCAACAATGACTTCATGCGGCAGCGTGGGCACCACACAGCGCTTCAGCCACAGCATCAGAAAGCCCGCCAACAGCGCCCGATCGGAGATAGGGGTCCGGGCTTGATGGTGAAAGCTCTCAAAAATCAAGTCAGGGTCAAAACCGTCCTCATTCGACTCCGTGGTGTAGAAACTGTCAGGAGCCTGGTCGATCCTGTCTTCAATCTCCCTGTCAGAGCTGGGATCCAATCGGGTTATCCGATGGTCTTTGGTGTTGACATTATTGAACAAGTAACTGGCCCAAGACAGTTGCTTGACTCCCTGCGACCGCCATTTGGTTATCTGGCCGCAAATGTGAAAGTGACATAGCACTTCCCAGTAGGTCTCATATATGAGGGGAAACTCCTCCTTCACATAGCGAAGCTCCACAGCGGTCGGGTCATATTCCTCATAGGGAATATCCCTGTCGACAGCCCCGAGACCTCGTGCAGCTCGTGCAGAGCAAGGCCCATCTCCCGACCGGAGTGAAGAACGTCCCCGTCGAAGGATTATAACGCTCTAGAATCTCGAAGAAGTTCTGAGAGCTTTGAGGGATCCCCCACTGCACGGCCCTGACTGCCGAGTACAGTCCCACGCGCTTTAGCAGACCCCCGAGCTCGGTAAGGACAAAGCCGACCATCCTGCCCCACCAATAGTTCTCCGTGGAACGGACCCACCCCGGCGCACGGAACCCAACTGGGTAGTCACCCTCCGCCTCCATGAAGGCGTTGTGGAAGGTAGTGCCAAGTTGTGGTATCTCCCCAGCTGGAACCTCAGTCCTGCGCGACCCAGGAAAAGGCCGATAACTGACCTGTCATGGCTGTCATGACGGTATACTTTGTGGGAGCCCAAATCACCGAGAGTGATCTCGGGAACATATCGAGCAAGGTCCCATTCCATCTTCCGAGGGACGGACATATGCTGGAAGTAGGACAGCGGGAACATCCTCTCCATGTCCGGAAGAAAGAATCTTCCACCCTTTATTTGACGGAGCCATTTGTAAGTTCCGTCATACACGCTATGGCCGCCCTCGTGGATACGATCTCCGAAGAAGAAGGCAGGCTTCTCCAGCTTGATGCCAGCATCTGTTGCGAATGCTGCATCAGTCATAAACACCCGAAGAGTTCTCATGTCAACATTTGAGAGCCTCTCTCTGCGATCCGGTGACTTGTCAGCAGTCACAGGAACAGTCCTTTGTAATACAAAAGTCAAATCCCGGTCAGCACCACCTACATGACCAAAGTGGCACTTCTTGGCGAGTGAAGTAGCAGGGCGTGGCGCTGCAAAAAGAAAAGGACACTTAGATACTCTATCAAAAAAAAAAAAAAAAAAGCTAAGTGTTCATAATCCGAACGCAGAAGAGACACTGGATGCAGGAATTATCAAATCCGCGTCCAGACCTGCGCATCAACGCAGAAGAGACACTGAACGCAGGAATTTTTAAATCCGCGTCCAGACCTGCGCATCCACGCGGAAGAGACACTGGACGCAGGAATTATCAAATCCGCTTCCAGACCTGCGCATCCACGCAGAAGAGGCACTGGACGCAGGAATTATCAAATCCGCGTCCAGACCTATGGGATCGGCGCCTCCACAACATTCTCCTTGATGTCACTTCTGGGGTGCGAAAAGAAGGGAGTTATCCACCTTAACCCTTCCACCACCACAATCGCCAGAAGTTAAGGAGGGTAGCTCCCTTCCTTTCACATCCCCAGATGTCAAAGTGCTTGGACTCGGGTGCCAGATTCATCAAAATCAACAGCTGATGAAACAGAACGCAAGGATCAAATCCGCGTTCTGTAAACTAAGTCCGCGTCTGAACCCTTCACAAATAGAAAAGATTCTAAGTGAAGAATCTGAAGCGCAGGACTCAAGGGCGCAAGGGTCCAAACTCGCGCCTCGGTTATCAACCCAAAGACTGCGTCTGGAATCAAACACGATTTAAAATTCGCGTGTTAAGGGTTCTTAAAAGTTCTTTGAACTTTCTTTAATGGCGAAACTTCCGCCTAAAAGGCCTTTACCTTGGAGACCTGGGAGAACGACGTCCTGTGCAGAGGAGGAGCTACCCCTCTGGGCCTCGGCAATGGTCGCCTTGGAGGACGACGCGGTCGGCTTGGCCTTGGGTGCCATTGGTGATCAGAGGTCAATGAAGAAGATGAGCAGTAATGGAGAAGGAGAACTCTCTTAAATCTCTGAGTAAGCGCGTTCGGAGAAGAAGACAAATCTCTCTAACTGTGGCCTTTTATAGGCACAAAGATTCGCGAAGATACGCGGCGTCTGGCCCGATAGACGCTGCAGCGAGTCGCCACGTGACGCGTGTAACCAGATCATTTCTGAACAGAGAAGATCATGCGTCGTGACCCCGCCGCGAGTCATCATTCGACACGTGGAGCAGTTCATTTAATGAACCGGGAAATCCGCGCGCCTAACGGAGAAAACCTCTCCGGTTCCCTAGGCCAGCTGACGGCGTAATCATGACATGGCACAGATTCGCGCCCAAAGAACGCGCCTCTCCGATGGACATGCCCCGTCAGCATCACCAAAAATGCACCCAGCAAGTCGCGTTGTGTCCAGAAAATCGCGTCTGCATCCAAAAGACGCGTCTCTCCAAAATTCGCGTCCTCCCAAGCAGGCTAAACATCGCGTCTACCTCATGGAATATTAGTCGCGTTTCTATCACCAAAAAGACGCACCCCATGGCAGTCGCGTCTTTAAAGCAGTCTCTGCTTTTTGAAAAAGAACCTGCGTTTGGCCTCCTGCTTCTGCAAAATCAGTTCAACAGTACACTGACGCAAGCAGACGACCAACCACCCCTGGCTTAAAGCGCGCCAGTGACAGACTAAAAGCAATCGGGGAGGTTTAGACTGTGTATCTAGACACTCAACATGATCAACTCTAGGGGCTTCAAAGAGTTCAACAGTACACTCACGAAGACCAACTCCAGATAAGATTAAACCCGGAGCATCAATAGTCTAGTCACGAAGGCGAACTCAGCTAGAGTCCAAAGTATTTCGAAATCCGTCCCAGTTAACTGCGGAATATCGAAAACTTTGGAGGGGGTCCTGTAGGCTGTCTAAAAATCACCAAGACAAGCCACCAAAACGCAGATCCAAGATCCAGGCGCAAGGCTAAATGTGACAATCAAGACGCGAGAGATAACACGCCTCTCAGCATCAAGGCGCGTTGGCTCAACGCCCGCGTCTCAGCATCAAGGCGCGTTGGCTCAACGCCCGCGTCTCAGCATCAAGGCGCGTTGGCTCAACGCCCGCGTCTCAGCAACAAGGTGCCCCCACCTTGGTTGTAACCACCCCGATTATGGCGACATCCACGGCCCATGTAGCGGGGAAGTTGGCCCTCATCGTGGAGCACTTTTAGGGGGCACGATCACCCCCTAAAAACCCTATAAATAGTCCCGTCACTATTGAAGACGAGGACGACAATTATCGGGCAAAGGAGAGATTCCGAGAAAAAAAAGGAGAGATCATCGACAGAGAGAGAGAAGACCCTTCAGCGAGCTTACTGAGTACTAGCCGCTCTTCGCCTACCTCCTCTTCTAGAGTTTTGGTAGACGGAGCTGAGTTACTCCCTCTACCTGCCAAGGAGAAGATCCCTCGACGGTCCAGAACGGTCATCTGGTCAACGGAGAACAAGATTCACTCTCCACCGCCACCGAAGAACCCAGCACTAAACAAAGGGGGAATTCAGATTCAATATTCTCCCTCCCTTGTAACCGGAAGATTAAGCCGGCTGTAATTTTTCATCTGATTCAAGGAAATTTTACATCCAGCCCCCTTTTCCGTGTCAAACAATGAGTTGCACTCGATAGATCTAGAAAAGATATGCATAAGAAAGTCGAATTTTTTCTACTAAAACAAACTGATACCACGATCCCATGGGATATCCAACTCATTGGTAATCGACATAATTCTTTCTAGAATTCTATAGGAACCTGTACGTTGAAAGTGCAACTTCCTCACAGTTCCGGGAGATCTCAAAATGAATCGTAACCGTCACCTCATCCACCTCATCATCAAGTGCAAATTCATGTAAGCTACTATATGGATATGCAGCAAATTTAGTCATCACTATAAATTGCTATCTGTCTATGGATCTCATCATGTGTAACATGCAAATGCAATGCATCAGACTCACTAAGTATAACTTCTAAAATAGGAAAAAGAGATATATGAGTTTCTTAAGAGGGCGTACATCAGACACCGCTAATATATAACATCACTAGGCTGATCGAAATCTAAAGAAACTCAGAAAAAACTCCAAATATTCATTAAAAGAAAAAAACGCTAGGAGTAACCTGATGAACCATAGCAAAGATCTCCAATGACTCACTAGAAGAGAAAACGCTAAGAGTAACCACAATAGACCAATCTCTGTCTCCTGATCTCTTTTGAAAAAAAAAATCCAAGTTCGGAAAATGAACCGACTTCTCCTCATGCGAGAAGTATGCGTGAATCTGACAATCTGCACGAGGGGATTCTAATGCCTTACTAGATGTAACGATGTTAGTAGCAACCGTCTCATGCTCAATCCTGTCCTCTATTATAGGTGTGCAAGTGAATATCTAGTAACCTATACGGGCATACTAGACTCCACTAATACATGCTTAGAATCACCAGTATCACTCTCATGGACGTAGATATCATCAGGTGTGGATGTACTAGACTCCACTACCGCATCCTCAGCATCACTAGTACCCTTAGAAAAAACATGGATCTCATCAAGAATTGGTGTAATGGAATTAACTAATGTATCCTCAATGACACTAGTAATCTCGGAAGGAACGTAGACATCCTCAGTAGCCCTTAAGTCATTAACGTCATCACAAGACACAATATTAACATGTCGACTTTTCAAGGGGCACTGGTAATCCTAGTGTCCTCACACTTAGACACTACTCCTTGGTTTTGGAAATGAATATTATTTTGAGAGACAATTCTAGCTCTAAAGCTTACCGAAAAGCCTCTTTAACAGAGTCCACATGATAAAAGCTAGTGAGCATAGCACGTCGTAAGTCGGAACTCAAACCTGAACAAAATCTAGATATAGTCTAGTAAAGGTTCTCTCCCACGTGGCAACAAAGGGTAAGCATCAAATCTGGCTATGTAATTCCAAATAGACATATTATCTTGACGGAGGTTGTGTAACTCATCTAGGAGATGGCGCCTATAAAATTCGGAGAGGTACTTCTCCTTGAGCCTGTCCTTCATCTCTTTCTATGACTCTATAAGGTTCTTATGTAGTCTCTCACGTGCTATCTCTATGAAGTATAATAAATTCTGGTCGGCCCTACTAGTCTCATTCTAGCAAATTGAATTTACGCACGTCAGACATCTTATAAGTCACAATAACACTTCATATCAGCTAGCCAATCACTAAAAACACAAAGATTAGAGTAACAATCAAATTTTGGATCTGCTACTCTAAACTTACGCGTTATTTTCTCTTTCTTAGCGGCAAGCCAATCATAAGCACGATTATTCTCATAGTCATCTCTAGTGCGAGCCCTATAGCTTTCATGACATTCATAATCTCGGGGACCATCTCGTGTTTTTGTGTTTCATGATTCTATCCTCCTTAACTTGAGATTCTAAATTTGCCTAGGCATATCATCTAACATGTCTGCTTTATTGGTTTGTTTGTCTTAATTATTCATGTTGATTTATACGATTTTTCGTTACGAAATATGCACCAATTTAAGACAGAAATGCAAAATCAAACATACAAAAATTTAAACTCAAATAAACTAAATGCATGCATACATGGGAAAAATTAAAATCTCCTAAGAAGGTTCAATTTCTAAATGCAAGGAATGCAATTTCTACATGATGAAAAATAACAAACAATGATGCAAACCACTAGAGAGAAGCAAATCACAATAACGCTAATAATTTTTTTACATTCAAATAATATTTGTAAATAATTTAGCAATTGAAAATTTAACCCAAGTCAGATTTCACCTAGGGGAGTAGTTCATGCCCAACGTAAATCTTGGAAGATTTCTTAGAGGATTACTCATAATCGAGAGCTAAAAATCATGTATGAAAGTCTTGGAACCTCGATAACATGGGCTGGATGTGACTGAAAGAAGTCTGCTTCGAAAACGGCTTGAATCAGGCTCGAAATGGGTTTGAAACGGCTGAGAAACCAATGCAGGTGCCTAATGAGTTTGTTTCTAAATCGAGTTGGGTTTGCTTGGCAGATCAGAGTTGAGCCAGGTCGAGTTGAGTTATTGTCAGGTTGATGGGTTGTTGCGAACTCAGTTGAATTGTATCTGAAGTTAAGATGTGGCTCGAATGCTTGCAGGTTGGATGTAGACACGGATCGAGCTCAGGTTGTCGTCGGTGGCTGACAAGGAGGAACAAAGAAGACGAGGTTATTGTCGATGGCGAAACAATTGTTGAGTTGGATGTAGAATAGATAGTCCCACCTCGGCTAGACATGGAGATGATCTTTAGAATACAAGGATTTGAGCTACTCCACCTAATAGGTTAACCTTGTGAGATGATGTCTCAAGTTCTTACAAGTGGTATTAGAGCCATGCCTCAAGCTTAGTCGTGTGTGATGTTCGATCCCCCAAATGGGCGCAAAAAAGGCGCATTGGTGGGGCCCTATGGAGCTAGTTGGGCTCTCGAGGATTTAGCAGCCGTGCTTCTACTCCACGTAAGGTGTGCCGCTTCCTACGCGATGAAGAGGAGTAACAAGGCTGCAATGTTGCTTCACATAAGGCATGGCCTATCTCCCCACGCAGTGAAAAAGTTGTGATCTCGATGGAGCATATGATCTTCCAGGTGTGAAGAAAGATGAGCTTACAGGAAGGCTATTTGTTTGGGGGGATTGTTGAGTTGGTTGTCGAACAAATAGTTCTGCGTTAGCTAGAAATGGAGATGCTTTTGGGTATATAAGGATTTGAGCTACTCCACCTAATATGTTAACTTTTTGGATGGTATCCCAAGTCCTTACAGCAATGTCAACGGCGATGACTGATATGAAGTGGAGGTCAGTGAGGTCCTTGGCAAGATCGATCTCGGATTCGGGCGAAGAAGGCCAAGAGAGTTGGAGGCGACTGACGAGGAGGAACAGATTGACAAAGTTGTTGTCCGGGTCACTGGTTGAGGCGAGGGCGACTGAGTTGTTGATGCTGTTGATGTTGTTGAAGCGAGGGCGGCTGAGTCGAGGCGACGATGATGTGAAACGGAGTATGCAGTGAATCAGAAATCAATGATGCAATAAATTTTGCTACGTTTTACAAACTATTACGATCTTGGGTAGGAAAATAATTAAAACAAATAATGTAAGATGATGAATTTAACAAAAAGTGCAAGTACAAGTGTACCGTTTGCTATTTAAATAAACTAAAGTAGCACCAATTACAAAGGCAAGCTTGTAATCTCAATATATATGATCAGTAAATACAGGGCAAGCAAAATCTCACAGTCTCACGATATAGTGACAGCAGTTTAAATTGATAAAATAATAAAGGATAGTTATCAACCCACAAATAAATAGACCGTGTTAAAGAAAATTTACCTACCGATGATTAAAGAGATATCTCGGACCTGTGGTTGGTAATGATGCGTAGAGCTCGTCATCGTGATCGTAATGGTACCAAGATCACTTAATTTCTTCTTCTTTGCTGCTGTTCTTTTGCAGGCAATCGGTGGAGGAAGCAAGGCAATCGTGAGGGTAGTCGTGGGTTGCGGCTGTTTGCTTGCTGTTGGAGAAAGAGGAAGTGAGTTTCTTTGTGTTTTGTTTGCAGGGGAAAAGAAAACATAGAGGAAGAAAGGTGGGTGTTTGTTGTTGAGATTTGGCAGAAAACAGAGAGAAAATAAGGAAGGAACTGTTGGCGGCTTGGGGGAAAAAGAAAGGGAAAATTATATTTAGTGCTTAATTGAGAAAGATTAGGACTTAATCCTAAACATAAATTTGAGAGACAATCAATATTTCACACAAATATTTTTACTCAAATTCTTCATTGCTCATTGTTGGTACAATAGGGCTTTTATATGGGCTTTTACAAAATTGAGTCCAACTCAAGCTCAAACTCCTAATCTAAGTAGTATTACAATCCTAAAATTTAGAAACTCAAAATATCAAAATAAAAAAACTAAAAAAACAAAAATAAAAAAAGAAAAAAATCTCAAATCCTACTACGACTTCAATTTGGATTGGGACTTCTTGGATTCATCTCTTTGGCTCTTTCATCTTGAATAGATGTCTGCATCATTCTCCTCGGGTGGGAGAAAACTCGTCTCCGTCTAGTTTAAATGGATTAGATCTCCCTTGCTGCACTGGATCAATCCTTTGCAAATCACCTCGATCTAACTGTGAATCAACGGTCGATGTTTTTCTTTTACAATGGTTTAAGTAACTGTGAGTTTCACCAGTTTTGGTGGTGATAGTCTCATTCTCTAAAATTTTATCAACCGTCTCTGCTGTAATGAGATGAGTATCTGGGAGTAGGGTAAATGAGAGTCTCTCAAAAAATAGCTTAGGGGAAGGCTCAACAATTAAGGGGTTACAATCAAAACTTTTGTAATCTACTAGATTATTAACATTGAAAGTACAACTAATGCCATAATCTCTAAGAAGATCTGTAACAAGTATTGCAATTCAGTTTATTCAAGATCTTGAAAGCCCAGCACTACGGACATGCAACATTTTAACAGTTCTAGAAGGAAACTGTTTCAGATAAATCTGAACCATCACATAGTCACCTACATTATCCTACTGTCAGCTCGTAGAGTAGGCTTCACATTACTCCATTTATTTTCATCACTGATCTCTATGTGTTGTTTGTGCACGTGTTTATGTGATGCAAATGCAGGTGCAGACTCAAATACTTTATAATGAGATGGTGTTAGTGGTAAGGGAGTAAGTGATTTGCGGACATGGTATGCATGATTAGTGAGAGATAGAGAAGTGTCAGCAGCAATGAGAGGTGGAGAGGGTGGAGTTGGCAGCAAAGCCAAAGTGGACGTTTGCTGGGGCCGTCCAGTCTTGGGTCTCAGGGGTAGTAGCTTAATCTGCTTACACTCATGCTTAAATTGACATATGTTGGATCGACTGTAAATGGTGACATTTTTGTCGAATAGCCATGGTCTACCTAGTATAACTTGACCCACATTCACGGTGATTACATCACACCAAATCTTGTCTTTATAATGATTGAAACTGATTGGGGCAAGACATTGTTATTTGACCTCAAGTGCCGTGGAGTTCCAAGACACTTTGAATGGGTGTAGGTGGGGTATAATCTCTAATCTAAGATTTTCACACAGTCTGGATGATATTGTATTGATACAACTTTCACTGTCCACAATCACCTTACGACTCTTGTCTCCAATCTTGGTGAACGTGTGAAAGGTCACAGTTTTTCTCGGTGGGTGTTTACTGTTAGGATTTTGCAGAAAACAAAGAGAAAACAAGGAGCTGTTGGCGGCTTGGGGAAAAAAAGAAAGGGAAAATTAGATTTAGGATTTAATTGAGAAAGATTAGGACTTAATCCTAAACAAAAATTTGAGAGACAATCAATATCTCACACAAATTTTTACTCAAAATTCTTCATTACTCATTGTTGGTACAATAGGGCCTTTATATAGGCTTTTACAAAATTGAGTTTAACTCAAACTCAAACTCCTAATCTAAATAGTATTACAATCCCAAAATTTAGAAACTCAAAATATCAAAATAAAGAAACTAAAAAAATACAAAAAATAATGAAAGAGAATAAAATCTCAAATCCTACTACGACTTTAACTTGGACTGGGACTTCTTGAATTCATCTCTTCGTCTCTTTCATCTTGAATAGATATCTGCATCAGACGGTCACTGACTGTTGATGATGAAGATGAGATGGCGAAGACAAAGCGGTGAAAGTCTGAAGGTGGCGAGATTTAGTGGTTGATGAGGATGAAGGCGAGGCGGCGGAGATCTGGAGTTGGTGAGATCCGATGGTTGTTGATGATGAAGACGAGGCGTCGAAGACGAGGTGGCAAAGGGTGTTGGGTGATGCCATTGACGTCTTGACGAGATCTCGATGTGATCTTGGCATGGACGAGGTTCGGTAGTGGAAGAAGGGGCTAACGACGAGGATTAGGGTTAGGGTTGCAAAGAGAGAGAAGATGAACAATGTCGGCGGGGATTTTTTTGGGGGATTTTCGGGAGGATTTTTGATGAACATTATCAATTTTTATTTTTTCTCTATTTTTTAAGAACTAAAAATTAAAAGACCTACAAATCAAAAGAAGATGTAAGAAGAAGACAGAGAAGGACATGGTGGATCTAGAGTTAGGGTTTGGTGAAGGAGATGAAAATTTGGGATCTTTTGAGTTCTGGTACCAAAACTGACGCAAGAACACAGTAGTAAATTAGGGTAATTGATAATTTGGAGGAGAACAAGAATTCGGGTCTCACAAGCAGGTGAATCTTTCATCAACTTTTGCAACTCACTCACAAAAGGTTTTGGATGTTAAACAAATCATCATACTAAACAAGGATTTTTTTTTTATAAACTCAATATCATATCATTACTAAAAACTTAAATAATAATCTTAGCCTTATATTGGTTCACATCAAGATTAAGAAGCCCACCACAATAAATGTGGGACAAAACATAAACAAAAACTAAATAAAGCAACTAACTAAAATAAACTAAAATAAAAACAACTAAGATAATGATGTCTGATCGATGTCGCCATCACATTGTCATCGCAATAGTTGCTGATTATATCAAATTTTTGAGTATGCATTACTTAATCACTTCGTACATGCAGTTTGTCCCACTTATTTTAATTCTGGGGTTTTGGTGGGATGGTAGGCACATTAATAGTTATGAAGGGTTCTGAAACTAGGTCGGTGCCCCTTCCTGGAGCAGTGTGCACGGACTGGGTTGGTAATTTTTCACCTTGAATACTGACAAATAAATGGGTTGATTGACTAAACAATATTATTGTCCAAAGAATAGCTCATTACGTAAATATACTATTATTGGAATTTGCAATTTCTTTTACATAGAACTAACTGAATGGAAAGGGCTGCCTAATGCATGACGTTCCCTCCATTTGATCTTTGCATGAATATTCCTCGAATTGTTTATTTTTTATATACTTCTGTAGTTACAATTTAGGATCTTGACCCCAAAAAAAAAGCAGACATAGTACAGATTTAAAAATTATCCATCTTTTGGTATCAATGCACACCAATGCAGGGAGAAAGGAATAGGTCGGGATAATTTTTTCCTACCCTCTTTTCGCTATTTTTATGAATATCATGATAACAATGGGAATTTCATAAAGAAACTACAAAAACCCCAGACAGAAACTCCAGATTTGGGATTGAAGTTAAAACATGATTTAAAATTTTGTTCTCATGCTTGCAGTTTTTGGATTCTGTCTTAATCAGTTTTTGATAATTGTTTCTATCCTTACTCAATTGTGCTTAAACAAAGAGGTTTGTAACAAAGAAACAGATGTCACTTTGGAGATCTTGATTTCATTTTCTGGTGTTGATAGGTTGTTGGACATGCTACTGCCTGGCAACAGCCAGTTAGATTCAGTGGGCAATATCATCCTGTTCAAGCAGGACCTGCATATGTGCATCCAACTTCTCAAACGGTAACTCTCAAGTGATAACTATCTTGTTATCGCATTTTCATTTCCTTTGTCTTCTTAGACATCATGTGGATTTTTTAAATATTCTTGCATAGTTGACGGCATACTTTTATCAGGTCATGGTCGGGCGAACAGGTCAGCTGATGTATGTGCATCCAATTGCTCAAGTAAGCAATGAACTTCGCTATTAATGTGTATTCATTTGAATCTTTGATACTTAAGTGTGGTATATGAGTCATTTTTTTTCTTTATGATGTCAAGATATTTATTTCTTCTTTAATTAGAGCACTGGAAGTTGGGAACCTGAGAAACATTTGCTATATCTGATCCTAAATGCCATGGAAGCACCAAACTCTGAAAGTAATTGATGTAAAGTACCTGAGTAAAGCAAATACAAGGGTTAAAACAAACTTCAAAACTGAACCTAGTCCCATATCTTTGTAGTGATCAAGGAAAAACACCATTCTTTGGCTCGTGGGCTACATAACTTGACATCCATGCAGATTAATGTGCATAGAGAAAATCCATGCCCATTCTCCATCCAGGGGTGCTAAGGTGTTGCTTTCCATGTTTGACATGATATTCAATGACCTGCGAACATGATTTTCGTTTTCTGATATTCATTGTTTCTCTGAACTCTAGATTAATTTTTCACGAGACAAGTGAAAGGATTCAGGACATTCTTGCTCAGGTCACTTTGGTTTTGTGATTTCCCCTCTTCTTTCTATGTGATTGTCCTGTCTTTCCTGGTATGCTGAGCTATGCTCTCAGTAAGCGGCCTTTGACTTAGGAGTGGGGCTAGGCTACCTTTAATTAATGGATTCCTGGTTCTGCATTTTGTAATGCTCAAATGTTTTTCAGTGCGGATATCTGAAATAATGGCTCCCATAACCATCTTGATGAATTAGACTCTTTCAACTACCCAAAATTCTTCTCTTGCAAGATAGGATTTCAGTTATGCTTGAGAAAGCAGGCTGTGATTCTTGTAACTAGGTCTTATGCAGAAATGATATTGATTAAGAACACTATCTATGTTATGACATGTAATGTGTGAATCACCGTGTTACCTTGTCATGTAATCACTGGCAACTAAGAAGCATGGATGAGGACATCAAACACAGACACGACACAACTAAGACACAATGACCGAACAACTCCTTAAAAAGTAAAAAAAGGGGAACATAAGAATATCACTGTAAGGATTCAGGACACCATCCCAAAAGACTAGCCTTCTAAGTGGAGTAGCCCAAATCCTTATATACCGAAGACAATCCCCATGTCTAGCCAATGTGGTATTTGTTCGAACCTAACTTAACAATTCCCCCTCGAACAAAGAGTCTCTATGTAAGCTCATCTTTGTTCACACCTGAAAGACCATATGCTCCATCGAGATCATAACTCTTTCACTGCGTGGAGTGCAAACATGCCTTATGTGAAGCAATACTGCAGCCTGTTACCCTCTTCACCACGTGAGAAACGACACACCTTATATGGAGCAGGAGCACTGCTATCAAATTGATGCAGAACTAAATAAGAGAAGAAAGGAATAGGGAAAAAGAATTAGGGTGTGTAGAAATTGAGGAAAGATAAGGGGATAAAGATTAATTTGAGCATTGGCACCCAGGAGACCTCTCTCTCACTCTGCACATCACCATGAAAGAAATTCAATTTGAAAAGCACATCAACATGCTAATCTAGGTTTCATTAATTTAAATCATCATAGTCTACGTAAACAACTATAGGTCTCAACCTTTGATAGGCCCATACAAAGATAACTTTCCCATCACAACTGATGTGGGATTAAAAACAACTAAAATAAATAAATTACTACATAAAGAAAGCTATGCTAGCATGAACCCCATCAAAAATCCTCGAGAGCCCGACATTACACATGGGTCTACTGTGTCTTTTGCGCTGGGAGGGGATGAAACACCACCTACCCCCACACGACTAAGTTCGGGGCATGGTTCTGATACCACTTGTGAGGACTTGGGGCACCATCCCAAAAGATTAGCTGGCTAGGTGGAGTAGTAGCTCAAATCCTCATATACTTAAAACTATCCCCATGTCTAGCCGATGTGGGACTATTTGTTCGAACCCAACTCAACAATCACAACATATTTTATGTGAATATAATATAAGGAGAGCACATCAATTCATATGATTTTCTATAGGAATATAGACATGCCCAGTAATGAAAATGCATGGGCAGACACATGTTTCTAAATTTTAATAATATAATGTAAGATAATGTGTTTTATAAATTTTTATGACCTTGAATTTGAATTGAAAATATACCTTCTCTCTTTGTTTTTTTTATAGAATAATTTAATGTCTCACTTAATTCAAAACATATCCTAAAATTTTCATTACGTGGATGAGCCACTATTTTGACATCGCTTTCTCTAAAATATGGTTTTGAACATCTGAAAGATACGTGTCTCAGTGTGCAATTAGTACGATACAAGTCTTTCAACAAGCATAACAATTGTTTGCCAGAAGTGTTGGGAAGTGTCAAAGAAGAATCCAAAAAATATCTGAAATTAAAAAAATACATTTCAACGACACATTTGGGAAGTGTCAGTGTCAAAAAGTGCTGGTGTGCGGCACATGTCCAACTCGGACACGGTTGATAAAAAGTGTCCATGCTGCATAGAGTGGCAAGAAATCTTAATATATTTTACCAAATAATTGAAATCTTCGTGCATTATCAAACGGCACTCTAAAAATTACATTGACAAATATCCTGTACCAAGTTTCTCCTTGTTCCAATAGTGACAAGTTATGCTGTAGCATGTTCAATGCCTCACCATCCCCTATTTCAGTGGTAATTTTGCACACTATTTGACTGTAACCTTGTGATGACATTATATATAGCACTTTGCAAAATTTATTTTCTAATAGCTTTTTAAGGTACTTCTTTCAGTTTCCATTTTCCTTTCTGCTTATATTCTTACCCTTGCTGATTGTCTTTTGACTGAAGGATGCAATTCAAGTGGCGCCAGTTTTCTCTCAAGGATCGCCATACCCATTGTTGAACCAGTGTCAAAGCAATATGCCAAAAGTTCACGGTAATCAAGTTGATAATAACATGCCTATTTGTTTTCAAATTGAAATAACAGTTACACTTGTTCAATTTAAACAGCCCGTCATTAGTTGTTTTGCAATGAGATGGTCGTGTGAGTATTTTATGTATCAGCTGCATAGAAGCTGTGGATCAAAAACCCATGCTCTCTAGCAAATAGCAATGTAATCTAATTCAAGTGTAAAATGGTAGGAGGGGAAATAGACTTTAGTGCCAATCTATAGTTTTATGGGATCCGAACCACTGGAAGAAAAAAAAATTATTGAGATACTGTGCTACTTTGGTCTATAACAGGCATTGGCAGTGGAACGAAAATCTGAAGCTCAAGCCTTTTCCTGATGGAGCAGCAGCAAATCTTCACTTATACATGGGGAAAAAACATCAAAATCAATGGTCAAGCACTCACCGGTTAGCTAAGGAACACAAATATAGTTGAGAATGCCCAGTAGAAAATTGACCATTTCTTGACTTCAGACACTGATATTGCTAGTGCTGACTCCCCCGCCCCCCCCCCCCCCCCCAAAGACTACAATGAGAGCGGGGTTTGCCATATAAACCTGAAAAGCAAGATGGCTTATGCTAGAAACTATTTTGTTGATCATTATGCTTAAGCTCAACAAAAAGCAAACCCTTAAACAGATAAATAAAAGATGAGAATATTTGCTGTTGGAAACTGCACTTGTTTGAGCTTAATGCATCATGTAATATGTGCATTTCATTTATTGACTAGGTTTACTATTTCATTATCATGGTTTACTTTGTATTCTAGTAGTATAAGAATTGCATTCAGATGCCACTGACACAACTTCTCTTGTTTGATTCAGGCACTGCATCCCCATCCTTGCAGCTCTGCATGGCTCCACCACTCGTAACAGCTGCCACCCAGCCTTTCACAGTTCCTGGCCACATTCCATTTTCTCAGCCCTTCCCTACTGTTAGGCCGATTCTGGTCCCTGGTGGAAACGGCTTCTATGGTAGCAAGTTTCAGTGAACTCGATTCAGCCTTTTATGCTGCTGAGAGCTACGTTTTGTTCCATTAGCTCATCATCGCTGCAATAAGAGTCCCACGCTGGTGCCGGGTGGAAATGGCTTCTCGGGCCTTGAGTTCTGTTGCGCTTGTGGCGGTTCTTCCCCATCAATTTTGATTAGAACTATAACTCAGGGCACTTCACCTTTTGAACCAGTGTGATGTTCCAAGCTTTCTATGCTATATTTGTTTTCAAATGCTTCATCCATTGCCATTACATGCAATCACTTCATTGTTTCCAATTGAGTGATGGATAATTGAAATGGAAAGGTGTCTACCATATTGGTTCTTGGGAATCTCTAGCTCATTATGTGCATGGACTGATTGCAGACTTTTCCCCCTTTTAGTAGCAGAATTTTAAAGACTGATTGCTTGCAATGGATGAGCTCTTTAATTTTCAAAGATGTGCCAAGGCAAGGTCTCTAGAAGAAAGTGATTCTACCGATTTTGTTTCTGATTATCGTGCAAGAGGTTTTGGTTCCAGTAATGTAAACAGAATATTTTATAAGCAGTTTTGATTGTTTATAGCTTGATCAGATCAAAGATCTTATGAAAGCAGGATTTGTGGTGAAGCAATGTATAATTTGGTTGGATGAAAAATATGCAAATTCCTTAACCCAAATATCCCTCTGCATTCAACACGGTTCTCAAAAGTTGAATCACATCTAACAGGGCTCAATCTGAAAATATTTTGCCTTTTTTTGGTTAAAAATATCGATAGGTGCAACTTGCAATATTAGCATCGCCATATTTCAGCCCTTGTGAGCTACACATCATTCACCATTAAAGATAATCTTTACTGAAACAGGAAGCTGGAAGCAAAAAATAATGCCAGGCATCAGCAGCATTTCATAAACCCACAAGTACTCGACTGAACTGAAAAATTAACAGTAAGCTGTTTGTAAATCAAGAAATATATTAGTGGTAAAAAGCAGTTTACATTCTGCATTCAAGGGGCAGACTCCCATTCACATTGGTTGTCACCAAGGATAATTGACTCCTGCCACTGACTGATCAAAAGAAACGAGAGGCATACACTAACTGAAAGCAAAATGCTTTGATCATTCAGCATGTATGCAGACTATTTGAGGATTCATGCTAGTTATATACTTGATGAGACTTGAAAGGTGAACTACGACAACAGTAATCGAACACATAAGATCACATGAGACACATTAGATAACTGCAACTTAGTAGTTGTCAATCTTGTAGTCGTAAAACATCTGTTATATTTCAAAAAGGCCTTCAGCACAAAATAAAGCTTTATCATGGCCACAACCTAAACTACCTAGAAACGACCGCTATATGGCAACTTGCTGTTGCCACTACTGACTGGGTCGGTTTTAGCTTCCTGCAATATCTCAGAACTGGCTTGCGAAGTCAGCACCTCTGTTGCAGCTGCTGAAGCACCAGACTTGACCTGATCAGAATCATTTTGGATTTTCACTTCCATGGAGTCAGGCTAAGATACAGTAGAAGGAACATGAAGTTGAGGTGATATCTGGCTTTGGCTCCCCTACAGGTTCACTGACCGCGTCTTTCTTGTAGAATCCAGTTTGAGCTCATCTGCAGTTTCAGTACCCAGGGGTGTCTGGCTTGTGGAATCTAGTTGCAGCTCGTCTGTGGTTTCATTACCTGGGGCTGTCTGGCTTGTGGAATCCAGTTTCAACTCATCTGCAGTCTCGGTACCCGGGGCTGTCTGGCTTGTAGAATCCAGTTTCAGCTCACCTGCGGTTTCAGTATCCGGGGTGTCCGGCTTGTAGAAGCCAGTTTCAGCTCACCTGCGGATTCAGTACTCGGGGGTGTCTGGCTTGTAGAACCAAGTTTCAGGTCAACTGTGGTTTCATTAGCCCCGGGTATCTGGCTTGTAGAGCACAATTTCTGCTGACCTGTGGTTTCATTGCCCGGAGTTATCTGGCTCGCACAATCCAGTTTAGGCTTGCCTGCAGCTTCATCACCCATATGCGTCTGCCTTGTTGAACCTAGTTCTCTCTCTGCAGTTTCATTACCCTGTGATTCCTTGCTCGTAGAATCCTGTTTCAGTTCACCTACAGTTTCAATGCCCTTTAGAGTTCAAGCATAAATTCATTTAAGGATTAAAAAAGCTGGAACTTGGAAAATTACATCATCATCAAAAGTTCTAAATTATCTTTTAAAAATAAAAATAAAATTTTTTTGTAATAAAATAATGTATTTGAAATTGAAAAGCTTTAAATCTAAAAGCTCATAAATCTCTAGTATTAAAGTTATGAGAATAACTACACGCAACAACAACTACTACTACTACTACTACTACTACTACAAGAACAAAGCCTTTATCCTATTTTTTGGGATCAGCTACATCAATCATTTTCTTCCATTCAGCTCTATTAAGGGTCATTCCTCAGTATCGTGAAGCATTAACATATTTTTCTTAATTGCCTATATCAGTCCTCATTGCCCCCTATTATAGTATAAACTATAAAGCATAAACAAACAGTAATGAGAAAAATATAGCAAAAAAAAAAAAAAATGCAACAATTACAAGTAATCTATGGGTAGGATAAATAGAAGGTGTTCATCGAGAAGGCATGAAATAATCATGAGCAATGCCAGTAATTTACTAATGAACAGACAACTGAAGAATATTCAGCAGATCATTCAGCCAAAGAAATTTCTATATTCAAATTCTCTCTTGATTTTGATACTTTCATAACATTTACCTGTCAATCCTTGCCTTCGATTGTCTGGAACTTGAATGGTCACTGGAGCTGCTTCTCTGGAAACAGTTGAAGGCATCCCAGAGATCACAGCTTCAGAATCTTTCGACCTCAAAGCGGACCCTTGACTGCCATCATTAAGCACTCCTTTGTTTGCAATTGGTGAAGGCGAGGGAACAGTAGGCTCTCGCCTCTGAAGTGGTTCTGCTGAAATTGGCTCTGTGATTGGGATCTCCTCTCTCTTTGACATCTTTATGTGAGGAGCAACATCATTTGTAGCTGAAATAGGAAAAGAAAACCCTGAATCAAACACCATTCCCCTTAAAGGAGGTCCATTGTTGCCCACTCGAACTGTGATCAGAAATCCAGCATCAAATACTCCATCCAGAATGCCAGAAACTGGCTGTCCTACTAGACCTTCACCCACAGTGGGCGCGGGGTTACGTCTTCGGCGTTGTGATCTGCCACTAGGTTCGGTTCCAGGAACATCTTCTTTACGAGGGCGACCACGTTTGCGCTTTGCTGGAACAGTAGCAGGGTCCAAGGAATGATTTGGCTCATTTTGTTGAGCCATAGTGTGAATTTAGAGTGAGATTGATCAGTCCCTGCTGAAATAAAACGTAGATATTGTTTCAGTATTGGAATAGGTTTGTTGAGGACTAAAGTTTGCAATTTTGTAAAGGCACAATAGTTGAAAACCATTTGAAATTTAGGATTACCACCATATACAGAATAATGGA
This sequence comes from Agave tequilana, assembly GCA_038442645.1. Lineage (NCBI taxonomy): Eukaryota > Viridiplantae > Streptophyta > Magnoliopsida > Asparagales > Asparagaceae > Agave > Agave tequilana. The sequence continues at coordinate 13,903 of JAVJIF010027632.1, read as the reverse complement.
TGCTATGTAAAGCTAAGATTGCAGCATCAACACAAAACAACCACGAGGTAAACGATAATTACTAGAGACCTAAGCATGAAAAATTCACACGTTTGATCAAGGGCCTGTTTGTTTCGCCGCAAATGGCCGTAAGTCGTAAGTTGTAAAACATCTTTTCCATTTTCCGCTGTTTGTTTCGCTGCAAAATAACTTGCAAAATGCAACTCTCATTTTCCCACTTGCAGTTGCTACAGTTAATTTTGTGGTCATGTAAATCTCACTTTTACACTCACATTTTCCCACATGCAGCAATCTCATCTTCATAAGTGAGAGCTTGTCACCTTTGAGAAAGAAGACCTTAACAACAAAGTGAATGCTAGAGACGTGATATTAACTTAGCATTTGACATCTCGGCTTCGATGAAAAAGCTCGGTGTCGATTGACCGTGATGTGATCCGTCGAAGGGAGAAGCTACAGTTAATTTCGTGGTCATGTAAATCCCACTTACACTTGCAGTCCAAAGCAGTTACTTGATAATCAATATATAATTTAATATTATTAAATATTTAATTTTTAAAATATTTTTAATAGTGTTTAATTTCTTAATTATATTATATTTTTAATCTTTCATTTTTATTATTTTAATATTGTTTTAATATTGCTTTAATATTTTATTATTTTAATATTTTTATTTAATATTGTTATTTAATACTTTAGTATTTTATTAATATTTATACCAAATTTTTAAATATTTTATTTAGATTTAATATTTTATTAATATAACAATATTATGCTTTAATATAAAATTACTATATATTTAATTTATTTATTTTCTAATATAAATATTTCTTTATTAATATTATAATATTATAACTATATTTTATTATTTTTCTTACGATTTTTTAATATTTATGTTTTATTAGTATTCTTAAAATTTTATTAATGTTCTTTAGATTTTTCTTAAAATTTATAATTATTTATTTAGTTAATATTTTACTAATTATACTAATATTTTATTAATATTATTGTTATAAAATAAAATATTTAAATTATTAATATTTTATCTCAAATTTATTAATACAATTTAATTTTCAATAGTAGATTTAATTTAATAATATTTATAATATTTAAATCACTATTACAGTTAATTTGTGGTCAACTTTTCACTTACACTTTTACATTACCAGCCAAACACCGTAAAACACAATATACTTTCTTATTTACACTTTCATTTTACCAACCAAGCACCGTAAAATACAATATACTTTCTCATTTATACTTTCACTTCACCAACCAAACACCGTAAAACACAATATACTTTCTTATTTACACTTTCATTTTACCAACCAAACACCGTAAAATACAATATACTTTCTCATTTATACTTTCACTTCACCAACCAAACACCATAAAACACAATATATTTTCCTTGCTACAGTTCACTTTTCCCATTTTCATTTTACGACTTACGACTTGCAGCAAAACAAACAGGCCCCAAATGTTCGATTAATATCCAATGGATTATTGTGAACATTTTATGAAACAGTTACTAATTTTCATGAATAATTCTTGAAACCTATGGAGTTTCAAGACAGCTCGTGAATGAATTAATCCTTGAAAATTATATGGAGCATTGCTCAGCAAAGGTAACTGATGGGAAACGTGTATGAAGCGGAAGCAATAGATAAATTAACTCAAATATACGCTTCACCAACAAGAAAGATTGTTGGTAGGAATTGAATTAAAATAAATAATATTATGTTATGCTATGTTGATCATACAAATACTTATCAATTTCAATATTTAAAAATTAATTAGAAACTTTTATTTATGCAGGAAATCAAGTTCTATACGCAATAAAAAAAGTCAAGCCATCATAAGGGAGAAACAGAATCACTCACTCACTTTTAATGTGGACAGAAGACCAGAATAGATAACAAACTGGATGATGTATATCTAGCCTTGTAATCAAAAAGTTGATGTAATAAGAAAAATTGTAAATTTGATCTTACCTTGCTTATTGATTATTAGTTGATCTATGAACTCACGCAGATGAGAAGAAGTACAGTCGACGAAAATATTGTCGTCAAGGAGTCGAGGCGCTTATGCAAACGAGGCCGAAGTTGCTGGATGCGTGACAAAGAAGAAAGGGATTTGGCGACGAGGTATTCGACGGAGATTTATTTAAGAGGAAGAAATTTGAAGGGGAGATACAGAAAGAGAATAGAAATAGATAAATCAATTAAAGCTTTTACTCTCAATCTTTTCTATGATAAATCTTAAGAGTGGTTATCTCCAAATCCGCATTTGTTCGGGAGATGAATGGAAAATCATTTTTAAGACGAAAGATGGACTATCTATATGAATGAATGGTTATGCCTTTTAGATTGACCAACACTTCGAGTACCAAACTGATGTGAAACGCGTATGGGCGGAGGTAATAGATAAAATAACTCAATTAAACGTTTCACTAACAAGAACGATTGTTAGTAGGAAATCTTAAAACAGTTAATATTAGGTATGTTTCTTTAATATGCATTTATTTGATCTATTTTAAATATTAAAGTACTAACTCAAAGTTAATGTTATGCAGGGGTAGTTCAATGATCAATAAAGAGCTAAAAATTATCGGGCAAGCAAAAACACTTAACTCACAATTTGGAGTGGATAGTAATCAAGGTTGATAAGAAATTAGAGATGTAATATCAAACTTGTAAATAAATATTCGTGAATTGAAATTGTACCTCTTGATTACCTGTGAATAAAACATGATTTTCTTCTGTTATCTTGCTCTGAAATTTTGTACTAGTGTAGATCTTTCTGTCACGATTCCAACGCTTCGAACGGTGCATGATTTGAACTCGGATGAGTAAGATATAATTCGAAAAAATAGCTTGCTAGTGGCTGAATTTTCTCGCGCGTATCTCTTTTTTTCGAGTGAAAGAAATTTGTTTGTGGGAGATTGAGAGAGAAAAAATATATTTATGATATAAACCAGTTAGAGTATCCCATCACTAATCGGGTTTTAATAAGGCATCCCACCACTATTAAAAATATGATTTAAGATCCATAACCAATTCACAAAGAGAATAACAAATTTTCATTGTTCATTTTCGTTGTTAAAAAAGTGAATATATAGAGCCTTTATATAGGCTACAAAATTACATGTCCTACTTGTATTGAGATTTCAAAATCCTAATCCTAAAAAAAAATCAAAAGTCTAAAAGAAAAAAATACATAAAAAATAAACTAGAGTCCTATTACAACTTCAGTTACTAAAAATAAAAAATACAAGAAATATAAATTAGAAATCTTAATGCTAATAGAACTACTAGATCTACGTTGAGTTGGCGCGTCTTCTGCAACGATGAAGGATTTGTCATATCTTCGTTCTATTATTCGCATCATTCTTCCCGTGTTGGAGAGAGCTCGACTCCATCGAGTCAGTAATAGAAGTGATCTCATCTTACTTCAACCTATTGGAATCAGTTAGTGCTCTTCTTTTCTGTCGAACCAAATACTTACAAATTATGAAAATTCATCATCCAAAATTTTATTAATCTGATCCACTGTATTAGGTAAAATATTTTGAATTGGTGGAATGGAGGGTTCTCTAAAAATAGGCTCAGGGGATGACTCATCAATAAAGAAGTCGCGAGGGTTAAAATCAAAACTTTTGCAATCCACTAGATTTTCAATATTGAAAATAGAACTGATACCAAAATCTATTATAAAAACATAACAATTTAGTTTCTTTAAGATTTGAAACAGATCAATACTACAAGCAAGTAAAATAACATCACCAACATTTAAAGTTTTAAATAATTTTCTAATGTCAATTCGAATCTCATAGTTGACATTATTTTGAGCAATCTTATCCATGACTTGTGTAAATTGTGATATGATTCCACGTGCACATATAATGCAAAAGATGATAATGCAGACTCATGAACGACTTCAGTTTGACAATTGGTTAGGAGTTGAAAAGCAGTGGAGAACTTAAACTTGGTTCTGAACATATGTCACATAGTTATTCAAAAGTAAAGATGAAAATCGATTGGGACTAGACACGATTGTAGAACTTCTATGATTGTAGACATGAACCATGGTACCTTAACTGGGTGAGAGTGGGGTAACGACTTTAATATATCATTTTCAAATGCCTCAAAGAGTACTACATTGGTGCAGCTTTCATTGTCTACAATGACCCTACAATTCTTGTATCCTTTTTGTGATAAGACAGTGCTAATAATGGACAAGTGACTCGAAAGTGTTTGACTAATGCCATTGTGTATAACATCTTTAGGAAAGACGTCAACAAGTTCCGTAATCACTGGGATGATTTCAAGGAAAATCAAGATACTAGACTCTACGACGTCATCTCCTAGTTCTTTATGGACTTGGTCGTCGATGAAGTCATCATCTACGCCTTCATCAGAATCTATGTCTGGGTGATATGTAAACTCTTTGGAATCAGATTCAATCTCGGGTTAGTTGTCACGTATAGGTGATGATTTGTCTTAGAACTCTTTTGGGACATCACTAAACTCTTTTACCACGGGAGTGAATATCGAAGGAATAATGCTCTCAGGCTTGTCCACAACTTTTCTAACTATGGAGATTACACAAGTGATGCTGCTTTTCAGGTTAGTTATGGGTCTTCAATTTGATCATCACCCTATTGACATTCTCTTTCAATCATTTTGCGTCTAAAGGGAAGACATTAGCTTCTTGAGTTAGGAAATCAAGTTTAGCCATGATGTCAGCTTGGGTGGGTTGGAAGGCAGTGTTGGGTTCACTAACTTTTTCACACAGGTTTGACATACTACTACGGGTTGGCATGCAATGTATGAGTCCCAATATGAATGCAAATTTATATTATTTTTTTTGAATTCTAAAATTTTTGTTTGTTAAATTTTTGAAAACCTGTCTTCTAAAATTATGGGGTTAGTCAAACCTCAATTTTTCAGTAGATAGTAATTAAGGTTGATAAGAAATTAGAGATGTAATATCAAACTTGTAAATAAATATTCGTGAATTGAAATTGTACCTCTTGATTACCTGTGAATAAAACCTAATATTCTTATGTTTTCTTACTATGAAATTTTGTAGTAGTGTAGACCTTTCCGTCACGATTCCAACGCTTCGAACAGTGCGTGATTTGAACTCCGAATGAGTAAGATATAGTCCGAACAAAATAGCTTGCTGGTGGCTGAATTTTTCTCACGCGATTCTCTTTTTTTCAGTGAAAGAAATTTGTTTGTGAGAGATTGGGAGGAAAAAAATATATTTATAATAAACCAATTAGGGTATCCCACCACTGATCGGGATTAAATAGGCCATCCCACCACTATTAGAAATAGGATTTAAGATCCATAACCAACTCACAAAGAGAAAAACAAATTTTCATTGTTCATCTTCATTGTTAAAAAAGTAAATACATTGGGCCTTTATATAGGCTACAAAATTACATCTCCTACTTGTATTGAGATTGCATAATCATAATTATAAAAGAAATCAAAAGTCTAAAAGAAAGAAAAAATACATAAAAAAAACTAGAGTCCTATTACAACTTCAGTTACTAAAAATAAAAAATACAAAAAATATAAATTAGAAATCTTAATGCTAGTAGAACTACTGGATCTATGTTGACTTGGCGCGTCTTCTCCAACAATGAAAGATTTGTCACATCTTCGTTCCATTGTCCGCATCAGTAACATTCCAATATTTATTAAAATGTTGTAACACTTGGTAGCTGATTAAGAATAAAAACTAGCACTGGCATCAGGGGCGCTGATATCAAATAACTCTACAAAATTTCCAAATGAACAATTCCAGCGACAGACAGACCCATTCCCATAACTGAAAGGCTATACATTTCTAATTATCAAATCCTATGCATTTTCCAAAAAGGACAAGTCAGATCCAAATGGTATTCAAAGTACAGATCCACACCAGTCACATTCATCATGTTATTAGGGTTACCTCCAGTTTTCTTATGTAACCTAGAGATGTAAATAAAGCAATGAATTTCGTCCACATGGACACAGACTAATCGGTTCAAGTCCAGGTGAAATCAGGGTATTTTGCGCCTTCTGTATTGAGTCTCACTATATTCAGAGAGAGCCATACAGAGAAGATGCATTCTCTAGTTACCACATAAACTGTAAATGAGCATACATTAAGTTATAGCAGTATGGCCAAGCAACCATTTATTAAGTTATTAGCATTTAGAAAGTTCTATAGAAAATAATAATGACAATATTTACTATTTAGAAAGAAATGAGATGGTACACTTATAAGTGGAGGGAGTCACAGCCAACTACTCACGTGAGACATGAAGGAACCTAAGAAATAAGAAACCTAAAAAGGAAGAAAGAGTGGATTTCAAATTTGATTACATCTTAGCATCTTACAGACTTGCACACAACACGTAAGGTAGTAAAAAGGGTAGATATTAGTCTAATTTGATAATATGAAGCTTGCACTTCCCATCAAAAGAAAACAACCAATTGTCATCTCACAGTTCCATGAACACCCTATTCAGTGAATCCTATTCAATATACATTTTAGATACATAGAACATTCAACATTTCTTTTGAAGCAGGCATACTAGGGATCAAAATTCCTGTTGAAACTAATAACTTCAGGATATCCCTAGCGGCATATTAGCAGGCCATATCATACTTTTGATGAACTATTTTCCTAGCAAGAAATATACTATAATAAAACACGATGCAGATTAGGGAAATAAAAAAAGGTTATACAAACCGTCTTTAATATTAAATTCTAACTAAAAGTATCATGATCCATTAACCTCTATTAATGGTAACTATGAAACTTTTACCATCTTCAGATCTGATTATGACTAACTACTAATGTGAAAACATGAAGATGCCCTCACACAAAACCTTTCTTGCATATGTTTATACCCATAAGGTTCAATTGTAAAATCTCAAGCGTGAAGCTCTATGACAAAGTCCAAGTTAAAATTTCCATTTTGCTCTTTTACTGCCCAAAGCAACCAATCTAAACAGCAGACCATTTCGAGTGCCAGTATAAACTAAAAGGAAGAAAATCCAAATCTTTATGTAAGGGATGAAGAGGACAGGTTGATCCCGGTTACTAAAGTGATAAATCACATCAACTCATGTCCCTTGCACACTCCAGCTTAAATGTAGGAATATTAAAGATGCACCTTTTCCTTATTACTGCCTTCTTAGGCTGATTCAAAATGGCAAAAATGAATCCTGGTTCTTGAATCAACCATATGGATCAAATTTTTTCTCCTCGAAAACAGCAAACAATAATAAAATAGTTCTATGAAATAAAATAAAAGAGTATCTTGAACACCAGCTAAAGAATAAAAATAAATAAAGATAATTAATCTTCAACAAGATGGATAGAAAAGACATACATTTACTAAAATTCACATCAGTCCCCACATGCAGATAAAGAAGAGGACGATTCCATGTATCAGCTTCAATTTCAACAATCATACATATGCAACATTGAAAATAAATTACTCATCGATATTTCTATCTTTTTCTAACTAGACGAATCAAAAATGCAAAATCACGGCAAAATGAGATGTTCCAATCTAATATTTCAATAGAACATAAATGTGTAGCTTCTATTTAGACACTCATAATATGAAATTTGAAATTTTCGAACATGCTACAGTAAAAAAGACTAATTTCATTCAAAGTTTTCTCCTAACACCATTATTTCTAACTAGATTAATACAATTAACATATGGCAAAACCAGCCAGCGTTAACAAGTTGGCTGAGAAAAGAATCCACTTAATAATCTAATTATTCATATTTAAAGACAATTAATCAATAAACTACTTCTATAAAGCACGACCAGAAATTAAAATATTTTTTAAAAAAATAACAACATTTACACAAAATTGCTTACATTCCTGAACTGAATTTAAGAGAAATTTGAAATTACAAATCCCTTTTCTTTTTCTTCTTTCTCACTCTCGCTAACTGTTGGATTTTTAAAGAAAGTTTGGGAAAAAAGTATGATGGTGTGTCCTTAAGTAGCAATGACAAGAAAGTTTGAGATACCACACAAATCGCTAGGCGAGCAGCGATAGGTCAGCTTTGATGGGCTAACGAAAATTCCCGACAAAGATAGGTAGGTGCAACACTTCGACTCCATCTAGATCCTCGTCGAGGTTCAATGGCATAATCAAAACCGGCGGAAGGGAGGTTTTCTCCCGTGACTCCTTCACAAATTGTGTCCGTCCATCTTCCCTCTCTCTCTCTCGCTCTCTGCGTGTCCCTCCCTTGCTCTAATCTGCCGCCCACCAGCTCCCCTCTTCCCCCTCCCCTCTCTCTCCGCCTCCCCTCTTCCCCTCTCTCTCACTCTCCCCCTACCCTCTACGCCCTCCTCTATCCCTCTTAATAATAAGCCTAGTTTATTATTAAGCTTACTAGGCTTACGTCAGCAGGCTTTTACCAATCTAATTCTTGTCCAAAATTTCAAAAGTTTCAGATACATGAACTTCACCAATTTCAATCTAGCCTGAAGAAAGATTTTTCCTTCAACAGCTAAATATATATGCCTACAATTAGACTTCAATTCCAATTATTAGCTTTATTGAATCGATACAGTCAAAGAATCAAACAACTATCATTTTGAATTCAAACCATCCAATTTTCCAAACATTCCAAATAAGACCTTTTCCTCAACAATAACCATAAGAAAATAAAATATAAACTCTTTCAAGAAGAAACCACCCAATATAACCTACATGCAAACTCCAAAACAGCTAAAAGAGTTCCAAAATTTTATTTTTTTTAATGTGTGATTAGCTCCATCCAGAACAGCCAAATAACAGCAAACTAATATCCACTTCCTATTCAAACAACAAGAAAAATCTCGAAAAACAATGGCATTCCATTTCATCCAAAGATTCCATTTTTTTAAAATATTTATTGTTTGATTTTAAGCATGCGACAGCAGAAAGTTCTCTCCTTTGTCTTCTTATATCCGAATTAATTTCAATGAACAAAAAGCACACAATAAAAGTTACAATCTCAGGCGAATATAAAATCATACTTTCGAATACAGCAATTAACACCGAAACATTAAAATCCCTAACTAAATTCAGAAAGACAACGAGAGAGAGGGGTGAGCTTACATTTAAGGGGATGAATTGAGAGAGAGGTTATTGAAACCCAAGATCGATCTCCACTTCTTCTTGCTTGTCCCCTAAATGTTTGGGAATTAGAAAAAAATAATAAAACACGAAAAAGAAAAACAACCATATGCGAGAGAGTAATTAATCGATTTGTGTCACGAATAAGGAGGCGAAGGGGACCTCGGGATTTTTAAGCGTGGATTGGCTCCACGTGGCAGGCGCGATGAGTCGGGGTCCGACACCCCCAAGGGTTTGAGTTAATATTTCCAAGGGAAAATTATTAAAAAACCCTCTTGTATAGTTTCCCGTTTTTATAAGTCCTCCCTCGAGTTTAATATTACATGGAGAAGATAAGCTGGTAAGCTTAAAATAATGCTCTACATTAATTAGTAACTTTACCCTAAAATTATTGCTTTTAATTTCCAATTATCGAACTCCGTATTTATAATTTTATAAAAATTTTATTCATGGACGACATTTTTGAAAAGATGGGAGGAACTGGGGGCATACAGCAAAAAAAATAATCTTAGTTTTTATTTAACATTTAACAATGATAGTTGAAGATAGCTAAGTATAGAAAGTGTTGATTTGGGAAATAAAGGGAAAATAGATTATCATGGTAGCTATACCTGTTTGGTTAAGGGTAGAAGTGAGGAAGTAAGGAAGTGGTAATAGTTCCCTTTAGAATTTGAGAACTGGTTAATAAGTTTTTCGGTGTTTGGATGTTGTTGAGAAGTGTGATTTGGAAAATGTTATGTCCTTTCTGGTGTTTGAATGGTAATGGGCCTGTTTGGTTAAGGGTGGAAGTGAGGAAGTGAGGAATTGAGGAAGTGGTAATAATTCCTTTTGGAACTTGGGAATTGGTTAGTAAGTTTTCTAGTGTTTGGATGTTGTTGAGAAGTATGGTTTGAAAAATGTTTTTGTCTTTTCCGGTGTTTGGACGGTAATGTGAAAGTGAAAGTGGAACAGTTGACCACAAAGTTGACAGTAAAATAATATTAAAATAAAAATTAATTAAGAAAAATAAAAAATGGACTGTAATTAGAACGCAAGTGAGATTTACACGATCAAAAAATTAACTGTCTTGTGCTGCAACTTATTACAAATGAGATTTACATGACCACAAAATTAACTGTAGCACTCTGGAAGTGAGGAAATGCTTGTATAAAAGAGAAAAGAGAAAAGGAAAAGGGGTTTTCTTATTTTCCTTTTCCGGTGTTTGGATAGATAGGGAAGTGAGCAATTATACTTCCCTATTTCCTTACTTCCGTCCACTTCCTTGCAACCAAACAGCCCCAATGTAGAAGTGGAAGTGAAAAAAATTGACCATAAAGTTGACCGCAAAATAATATTAAAATAAAAATAAATTGAGAAAAATAAAAAATTACTGTAATTAGAATGCAAGTGAGATTTACATCACCAAAAAATTAACTGTTTTGTGCTACAACTTATTGCAAATGAGATTTACATGACCACAAAATTAACTGTAGCACTCTGGAAGTGAGGAAATGGTTGTGTAAAAGAGAAAAAGAAAAGAGGTTTTCTTATTTTCTTTTTTCGATGTCTTGATGGATAGGGAAGTGAACAATTATACTTCCCTATTTCCTTACTTACGCCGACTTACTTGCAACCAAACACCCACTTTCCGCATGCATTTCCTTATGAGCAGACAATAATCACTGGGAGAAGAAACTCGAGGCCCCTTGATTCGAACCGCCCGATGGCACTCCTGCAATTTCGCGTTAACCCGGCGCCAATTTGCTGGCTCCCCTTTAAACCCCAATCCCTCCCCTCAATTTCTTTTCTTTTCTTTTTTAATTTTCTGCCCGCAGTAAAACATTTTCTACCCCGAGAAACAATTTAATTTGTTTTTTTTTGCCTCGCGTAAGGATAACGCGAGACGCTACAACCACTCCCCCATCCACAAACCTTCACCCAAAGTTACTCCCTCTAGCAGTGGCCCGCGGGTGGCAAATACGGGGTGAGGATATCGTGCCGCCGGTGGATAGTGGTGGCATCTCCGAAATTGTTGGACAAGTCGGGGCCTGGTTTAGGCGCAGTTAAACCCTCAACCCTCGGCCTTTTTAAATCCCCCTCAATACCTTTTTTTTATCTCTGTTTCTCTAATTTCTTTTCCAATCCTCGCATCTTCTCGCGATCACCGCAATCTCTAGAGAGATAAAGAGAAAAGAGAGGGAAAGGGGGGAAACTTAGAGAGAACCTAAACCAATCCCCTTCTCGTCTCTTCGAAAGCTAGGGTTTCGTCGTGACTCGCTCTCTTGCTCGACTTACAGCGCGAATTCGTACTGTTGCTAGGGTTTTTCTTACTGAGTCTGATCGGCCATGGCGGAAAAGCTTCGGGATCTAAGCCAGCCAATCGATGTCCCTCTCCTCGATGCCACTGTTGCTGCTTTCTATGGGACGGGATCCAAGGAGGAGGTGATATCACTTGTTCTTTTTGTTTACTTCCCCCCCCTCTCTACATCCTCTCAATGTTTGGTTGAAATATGAATCGGTGGCATTAGTTGATTTCAGTGTGAAAGTTATTCTGGCTACGTTTTAGTTGGTTATTTTTAGGGGGAAAAAAGCATTTTTGTTTGATTAGGTTGACATTGCTCGATATTAGAGTCAGAATTTTAGAAAGTAAGGAACATTTTGTGGGGAAAAGTGACGCTCTTTGTTTGAATAGTTTTGGCATCAGTTAGTTCAATTGTAAGAACTTCCATAATCCCCCTTTTTTGTGTCTTCTTTATTTTTAGTGCATTACTGTTGTTTTGAATAGATTGACATTGGACTATGTTTAATGTGGAAATTTAACTAGTATACTGCTGTTGTCAGTGAGTAGCCGACCGATCGGTCAGGAGGAGGGGGGAGGAAGGAGGAGGAAGAATGAGAGAGGAAGGAGGAGGAGGGGGTCCACACTCTTCTCTTTCTCGCAGATGAAGACGGATGGACAAAGTTTCTATATGAGTCACAGTAGAAAACCTTCGGTCGATTTTGATCATATATTGACGGAGAGATATGTAGGAAAATAGCCTTATTGGAGGTTTTGGCAGCAAAGAGCATGCTTTGTCTAGATCAGTTGATTTTTTTGGTTTTTAGTGTAGGAGTTCGATTTAAATGCTTTCTTAATTTTAGGATGGCTCCCTTGGTCTTTTTGTTTTCATTTGGATAGTTTGGCATTAGTCATGTTTAGAGCGAGAATTTGATTGAGATTGTTACCTTCTGAGATGAGATGAATGTTAATGAAAAATCTCTGGTAGTGTTTTAATGTGTATTGCGTGAGACTGATTAAGTTTTACTGCAATTACATGTTTATTGTCAACTATTAACTCTTTATGAGTTCTTATTAGTGGCTCGATAATTGGTTACTATTTAGTTAAGAAAATGACATTTTATATTGTTTGCTAAGTTACGGATGCTCCCATTCTTTGGAATAGGAATGGTATATGCTGGCAGATTTCTTGCTCAGTAGCTTGGCTTTGCAAGAGTATGCCTATTTTTGTGCTTTAACTAAAACTTATTTATGGATCACCGTTTTTGGTTCTTTCGCTCTCTTTTCCTCATTTTAACATTTCTTTACCTTGATGGATGAGCATGTCATGCATAGATTTTGTTAGCGGGCAGACAGTAAGGTATAGCTGTGTATTCATTTATTATACTTTATCAGAGGATACCATGCCTATGTGTTATCGGTTGTCTATTACCATCTACTTTTTCTTTGAGATGACTTCAATTTTGCTTCCCCTTTATTATTGGCAGAGGGCCGCAGCAGATCAGATATTGCGGGAATTGCAGAGCAACCCAGATACATGGTTGCAAGCGGTCCATTTCTACAGAACTCTCAGAACTTGAACACAAAGTTCTTTACCCTTCAGGTGAGTGATGCTGTTGTATGTTTCTCTGAATTTAAATTTGTTCCAATTTTATTGTAGAGATTTAATATATGGTGTCCAGTTTATCATCAAATTGATTGGATTATAAAATCTGATTGCAACATTAACCATGTGAACTTAGTATGCAATTCTAACTGTTGAACCAAAGTAGATTAGTTTAGGGTTAAAAGATCCAAATCATGAATTGTCATGACACCATTGCAATTTCTCCTAGCTATTCATAAACCAGGAACACTGAGAGGTGTTTCTCATAGACCCTGTAACCAAACTCAGGATTTTGTTAGAGTTTGAATATGATGTGCCCTCATGTTAGCTGATATCTTCTTGATGAACATCCTTTTTGATCACATTGGACTGTCCTTTTTCTTTTTAATAAAAAAAGTTCAAGTGAATACACTGATAAATGAGTAAGTTTCAAAATGCAAACATGGCCTTTCCTTCTGCTTCAAAATGCAAAATGAGGCAGCTGGTTCCTGGAGATATTTTGACTAATCTAGCTATTTGTATTGATTGAGTTCTTTAGCCTTCACATACTCATGGCAATTTTTTATTGCTCATCATTTAAGTGATATAGAGATTATTGTTAAAAGGTTGAGTACAAGAAAGCTAAAGATGACACATTAACCATTTTCCCTGGTTTTAGTTGGATATATGCATGGGCTTTGTGGCCCTAGATGTCAACGGCTTTTTGGTCGTATCACTTGTACTAGGTTTTAGCTTATTGATGTTGAGTATGAGGAAATACAAATGCGGTGTACCTGAAAATACAACATGAAGAATTTATTGTAGTTCTTTTCATTATTGTTTCCTGATCCTCTTAGTTGCTGTTGTTAACTCCCTCCACATGTAAGCGGAAAATGTCTTCTGTACTTT